>CM042171.1:4888917-4906417 GCA_023376005.1 Doryteuthis pealeii | reverse complement strand
ATATATATATTGTCGTTCTGGCTGTGGGTCTCTGTAAATAAATCCTTAAGAATGGTTCCTTTACAACACATTTTGGGTAAAATATTCAATTCCTTAATTATTATATCACTTAGTGAATTTCTCATTCCAGCATAATCTGGCATTCTTTCACTGCAGTCTGAGTGACAGCAACTCCCCTCCCCCAGGTCTCCTGGACTCCTCTGAGTATTCTTGCTTATCTTAACATGCCGCTGTCTGGAAATGTTTATCAATACGCTAGTGTGACACATTTTAACCCATCCCCCATATGTTAAATAATTTCATAAGCAGCGTATGATTTATGTACGTACCTGTAGTTAGAATAATTGATTAAGATTCGTTAGATTTAAAATTGGAAGTAGGGAATTTTCCATAGCCTTTGGGGTTTTGATTAGCATGAAGATGACCCCAACTTCATATTCGAGGAGCGTGGAAGTTGTTGCTAGCCCTTGGGGTTGCTCTCCCACTGCGGCAGAATCATCATGGGCTGGGTTGTGAAATAAAGGTTACTCAGAAAATAACCAAGTCTTGTTTGTTGAGTTAACATTAACACAAATAATGGCCAGCCCAAAACGAAGTAGAAATCTTAACGGTTGAATCGAACTTAACGAACCTAAATTCCACCATCGTATGTCACCCCGCCGTAATACAGATTCTCAAAAATACATGGTTCAAAGTTAACTGACCTGAAAAAAATGTAAAAGTTTTTAAATGAAAAATAACTGGTGCATTATATATTTTATTCATTAATATATCAACACTGAAAATTTCATTAAATTCGGTTAGTTCCCTGATTTTTTTTTCGGCGGGGTGACATAAGATGGTGAAATTTAGGTCCGTTAAGTTCGTTTTAAATACCTGAAGTAAAGTCAGCCTGAAGAAAATGGCGGCCGAGTTAGAAGCAGTAAGCGGAAGTTATTTCCAACCCGTCCTTTCGGGACAGGGGTTCAGTGCGCTTCGGCCACTGGACCGGTCATGTTATATTAATAGCGTCGATCCCAGGGGCTATCCCCCCAGGCAACACCTGCCCCTCGATTTAAAGGGGCAGGGCTGGGTTTATTGCCCAGCGCCTGAGGCGCCCCCCTTGACGGGGAATGCCGAAGGGATCGACGCAATTTTTGTTCTTTCCCGCCCATGAGCTTCGGTTTGTGGGCGGACCACGTAAATAGGGCCTTGTGCCTAACCCGTACAGGTGGGGTACGAGGTAAATAAAAAAGAAGCAGTAAGCAGAAGTTAAGTCATCATCCCCTGTCTGTCTGTCTGTCTGTCTATCTGTGTCTCCCTCTGCACCCGATTATATACACACGAGTAAAGGGATATACAACATATTTACATCATCAACATGGACAAGGGTGTTGTAAAAAAAAACCAACCAAGTCTGGTTTATTGATTATTAAAAACAAAAAATGACCATCCAAACACGAAGAAGAACCAACAAGAAGTAAAACCACCCCTTAAGAGAAAACCCTTAAGAGAAGCGAGCCTGAAGAAGATGGCGACCGAGATAGAAGCAGTAAGCAAAAGTTAACAAGTAAGAATCCTAATCTCATCTTCTACTACTCTATCTACCCTGTCTGAGCGCGTGGTGTAATGGTTAAAGTCATAGGAAATGGACTCGTCGCCCCGAGTTCAAATTCTGGACGTGATAATTGCATTTCACTTAGCGCTAATACCCTTGGGAAAGGTATGAATCCTACCCACCCTCCAGCAATGGGTAAATAGTAGGGCAGACTGGGCCCTTTAACCTTGGTTAGACAACCGGACTAGGAGTAGGAAAACTCTGAATTCAAACCTGCTGAACTCCGCTTAAGAAATTGACCTTGTGTCACATCCTGAGTAAACGGTTATATAACACATGATCCGGAGAAGCTTCGAAGTTGCGTAGTTGGTAGAGGAAGATGAGAAGGTGACAGTCCGGAGCATTCCAAATAATGGTTTACCATCTCGTCTCTTGAACTATAATTTATTATAATCAGTGTATACATTTACCCAACTCTTCAACGAGGAGTAGGATGCTACACAAGGTCGATTTTTATGTGCTGAAAAGCTGCCTTGAATTCAGAGATTTTCTTTCTCCGAGAATGGTTGCCTTACCTAAGCTAAAAATCACAGTGTGTCTACTATTTACCCATAGCTGGTGGAGGTCATATGGATTAATGCCTTTTCCCAGTGGCATTAGCGCGAAGTGAAACAAGAAGAAGAAGAAGAAGAAGAAGAAGAAGAAGAAGAAGAAGAAGAAGAAGAAATAGCAGTTAGATGAATAAAGAAGAAGAAGATGATGATGAGGAGGAGGAGGAGGAGGAGGATGAATTAAAAAGATGATGATGATGAAGAAGAAGAAGAAGAAGAAGAAGAAGATGATGATGATGATGATGATGATGAAGAAGAAGAAGATGATGATGATGATGAATGATGATGATGATGATGATGATGAATTAAAAGATGATGAGATGATGATGATGATGAAGAAGAAAAAGAAGATGATGATGATGATGATGATGAGGATGAATTAAAAAGAAGAAGAAGAAGAAGAAGAAGAAGAAGAAGAAGAAGATGATGATGATGATGATGATGATGATGATGAATTAAAAAGATGATGATGATGATGATGAAGAAGAAGAAGAAGATGTCTATATCCAAACTCTTTGCTATGGACGGGATATGGCATCAGTAAAGCTGATTTGAATTCGAAGAAGAAGAAGACATAAACTGATTGTTTCTCAAAGTCTAAAGCATCTAATCTGACTCATTATCTACCCATAGCTGAGGGGAGAAGAGTTAGATCCATACCTCTTCCAAATGAAACGTAGTCTCGTTTAGGATTTGAACTCTGGTCACATATTCCAATTCCTGTAACGATAACCATTACGCAAATAACGGATAATAAATGGAAATATTTTCACTAGAATAAAGATATGGGTGAAAAAGAAACTGAAAGAAGAAAAAGAAGAACTCAGTCTGAAATGCAAACAGACCCATCCAAGATTTGAACCCTGGCCACCGATTTCATTTCCGATAACGATAACCGTTACGTTAGCATCGAATAGAAAAAGTGCGAAGGCATTTTGTTACAATAAAGAAGAAGAAGGATTTAAAATCTGGTCGATGATTGCCATTTCCTTTAACGTTAACCACTACGCTTACAATGGATTGTAGAAAGAAGAAGGAGTTTCGCTAGAAGAAGAAGAAGAAGAGAAGAAGAAGAAGAAGAAGAAAGAAGAGAAGAAGAAGAAAGAAGGTGAACGGATAAGAACGAGAAGAAGAAAGAAGAGAAGAAGAAGAAAGAGAAGAAGAAGAAGAAGGGAGGAGATTGGAAGTTAGATGACTAAAGAAGAAGAAGAGATGGAGGAAGACTAGAAGTTATATGACTAAAGAAGAAGAAGAAGAAGAGAAGACGAAAAAGAGAAAAGAAGAGAAGAAGAAAGAAGAAGAAGAAGAAGAAGAAGGGGGGGAGATTGGAAGTTAGATGACTAAAGAAGAAGAAGAGATGGAGGAAGACTAGAAGTTATATGACTAAAGAAGAAGAAGAAGAAGAAAGAAGAAGAAGAAGAAGAAGACGAGGACAGGGGAGGAGGGAGAAAGAAGACTAAAGTTAGATGACCAAAGAAAGAAGAAGAAAGACTAGCAGTTTAAGAAGAAGAAGAAGAGAGAAGAAGAAGAAGAAGAAGGGGGGAAGATTGGAAGTTAGATGACTAAAGAGAGAAGAAGAGATGGAGGAAGACTAGAAGTTATATGACTAAAGAAGAAGAAAAGAAGAAGAAGAAGAAGAAGAAGAAAGAAGCAAGAAGAAGAAGAGCAACAACACAGCAACAACAACAACAAAAAGTAACAACAAGAAAATGAGTCTAGAAGAAGAAATGTTAAGAAGAAGAAGAAGAAGAAAGAAGAAGAAGAAGAAGAAGAGAAGAAGAAGAAGAAGACTAGCAGTTAGATGAACAAGGAAGGAAGTAAAGAAGAAGAAAAAGAAGAAGAAGAAGAAGAAGATTATGATGATGATGATGCTGATGATGAAGAAAATGATGATGATGATGATGATGATGTTGATGATGATGAAGAAGAAGATGATGATGATGATGAAGAAGAACAAGAAGAAGAAGATGATGATGATGATGATGATGATGATGATGATGAAGAAGAAGATGTTTATATCCAAACTCTTTGCTATGGACGGGATATGGCATCAGTAAAGCTGATTTGAATTCGAAGAAGAAGAAGACATAAACTGATTGTTTCTCAAAGTCTAAAGCATCCAATCTGACTCATTATCTACCCATAGCTGAGGGGAGAAGAGTTAGATCCATACCTCTTCCAAATGAAACGTAGTCTCGTTTAGGATTTGAACTCTGGTCACATATTCCAATTCCTGTAACGATAACCATTACGCAAATAACGGATAATAAATGGAAATATTTTCACTAGAATAAAGATATGGGTGAAAAAGAAACTGAAAGAAGAAAAAGAAGAACTCAGTCTGAAATGCAAACAGACCCATGCAAGGTTTGAACTCTGGCCACCGATTTCATTTCCGATAACGATAACCGTTACGTTGGCATCGCATAGGAAAAGAGAGAAGGCATTTTGATACGATAAAGAAGAAGGATTTGAAATCTGGTCGATGATTGCCATTTTCTTTAACGCTAACCACTACGCTAACAATGGATTGTAGAAAGAAGAAGGAGTTTCGCTAGAATAAAGAAGATGTGGGAGAACAGGAAAAAAGCTGAAAGAAGAAGAAGAAGAAGAGAGAAGAAAGAAGAAGAAGAAGAAGAAGAAGAAGAAGAAGGGGCGAGATTTGGAAGTTAGATGACTAAAGAAGAAGAAGAAGAAGGGGGAAGAAGAAGTTAGATGACTAAAGAAGAAGAAGAAGAAGAGAGGAAGAAGAGGAAGAGGGGGAGGAGGAATAGGGGTAGGAGGAGAAAGAAGACTAAAAGTTAGATGACCAAAGAAAGAAGAAGAAGAAGAAGAAGAAGAAGAAGAAGACTAGCATCTAGATGATCAAAAAAAAGAAGAAGAGAAGAGAATAAGAATAGCATTAGATGATAAAAGAAGAAGAAGAAGAAGAGAAGAAGAAGAAGAAGAAAGACGACTAGCATTAGATGATCAAGAAGAAGAAGAAGAAGAAGAAGAAGAAGAAGAAGAAGAAAGAATAGTATCTTAGATGATCTAAAGAAGAAGAAGAAGAAGAAGAAGAAGAAGAAGATAGTATCTAGATGATCTAAGAAGAAGAAGAAGAAGAAGAAGAAGAAGAAGAAGAAGAACTAGCATCTAGATGATCTAAAAAGAAGAAGAAGAAGAAGAAGAAGAAGAAGAAGAAGAAGAAGAAGAAGAAGAAGAATAGTATCTAGATGATCGAAGAAGAAGAAGAAGAAGAAGAAGAAGAAGAAGAAGAAGAAGAAGAAGAAGAAGAAGAAGAACACTTTAACAAAGACATCGACCTTCTATGATATATTAATGCGAATTTCACATAAAACCTTACTTGCATTGACAACGTTTAAATTCATTTTGCGGACTTTTTTTTATTGTAGCAAAATGCTTCTCTATTCGATTTGAAAAGTCATTTGTCATCTAATTTGTAAGTCCTTCATATTATTGACATATTTACATATGAATTACTATTTCTTCGTCTTCGTCTTCGTCTTCAACTTTCTTTCGTTTTGTCTTTTATCCAATTGTTCTCCCACCCTCTCTCTCTCCCGCGCATATCAAAATCCTACCAATCGTGACGGTTGAGGAAGCGAAGTTTTCCTGCATAAAGCCAACCGTTTTCTAAGACCCGCCATTGATCCAATGGATATTAATTCAGCAACCCATTTGTTATTTGTCTAAATTGGGCCATTGTTTTCTTTAGTTGAATGGAAACATTCACCATGTCCCGATTCAGTCCTCTTCCTCTTCCAGTCGCATATTCAATCGCTTATACATTAGGCCACAATGCATTTCCACATGCTACATGCGTCGAAATACACCCTTCCATATGTATTGCTTTGGTTTTCTATACACACAACGTTCTTTCTGAATTACGATAGTGTTCTCTCTTATTTTTCTAACACGATTCTTCAATAATAAAATTATTTAAGTCCCGTTCCATATTCTTTGGTATCTCTTCATTAAACTGGCCAACCAAATTGTAACATGTTCCTAGCGATTTATGGTTAGTTGGTTGGATTTTACGGCATATTGTTACACTATTCATAAGCAGCTTATGAATTATGTACGTACAGTAGTTTAATAATTTCCACCTCCGGTGTTATCCGCTGGCAAAATATAAAGTGCCCAACAAAGACGTGCTGGATTGCGCCAACATGATCAGCATCTTCTCCATTCTCAACGAAAGGCGCCTTCGCTGGCTTGGGCATGTCAAGAGGATGGAAAATGGAAAAAATCCAAAATATATTTGGTATAGCGAATTAGTAAAAGACTCCCGATCGGTAGGCAGACCACGCCTACGCTTTAAAGTTGTCTGCGGGGGAAACATGAGGATATGCCACATTGACACAAACACGTGGGAGGTAGATGTCGAAAATAGAGTGGCTGGCGCCTTAACGTTAAGAAAAGCACGAAGAAGGGTGCAGTGGAGAGAAGAGTAGCCTCAACTGAAAAGGGAGCCAGAAAAGGACGAAAAAACAGCAGTCCCCAGAAAGAATCACAGTTTGTGTGCAGTCAGTGTACCAAAAACTGTCCCCTATGGCTAGGTCTGTACAGTCACTTGCGCAGATGCAGATAATTTATTCATTTTTTTTTGGACACGCCACGCTTAATGGACAGAAAGTTGCGAATGTACAGTAATCTGGTAATTTTGAATCAGGTTCGTTAGATTCAGAATAACCGTGGTCCAGTGGAAAGTTACCTCGACGGTTATTGACGTTTTTTTTTAATAAACCCCTTGAAAACGTGTCATTAGAGGCGTTGGATATGTATTTAAGTTTCAGTTTAGATGCGACTAGTCATTCGATGAGAGCGGACGTCACTCTGAGAGTCGTTCTCCACCACGCGGTTAAATCTTTGTGGGCTGGGGTTGTTGAAATAAAGACTTAAGAAAAACAAAGAATAGGTCATGTTGATTCATTTCAATAAGGAATGACCTGCCCAAAGAAACCAACACGAAGAAGCAACCCATAGGATCAGCCCTAGAAATAAGCCCTCAAGAATAGGGCGCCCGAGTTAACAAATAAGAGCCCCTCATCTTATATCGACGTTGTCTGTCTCAGTCTCCCATATATTTACCCGAGATATGTTAAGGGGTATATAACAATATCAAACCATTAGGCCATTTTATGCCAAAGACGTTTTGTTTTATTCATTCTTAATGGGTACTCAAATTTTATAAACACTCTTTTAGACTTTTCTTATATTTAATCCATAGATGTGACCCCAACAGGTGTTACCACTTCGGGTCAGAGTGGACCTGGAAGTAATGATAATCAAGGAGTACTCCACATTCTCCAGATCTCTAAAACAGGAACTTCACCATCAAATAGTTTAATTTCATACCCAGGATGTAGCTGAGAGTATTAGTGTCATAGGTATGATGTTAAACTGCCTCTAATGGTGTAGTCTCAATTCTAGAACCCTGGTGAGTGTGGAGAACCCCTTAATTGTTTCCAACTTTTTTTAACTACGTCACCTGGGCGGGTTCATATGGAGGATGAGCTGTTATCCAAGCATCAAATGACCCCTCTCCCCATTGCCACAGTGATCCAAAGGAAAGGTAAGGAAACAATGCAGTTTGGCAGTGTTGTGTCGCAGGAGTTGCTGGGTATTACTGGATATTTTCAAATAGTTTAACTTCATACCCAGGATGTAGCTGAGAGTATTAGTGTCATGGGTATGGGATTAAACTGCCTCTAATGGTGTAGGCTCAATTCTAGAATCCTGGTGAGTGTGGAGAACCCCTTAATCACCATTACTACCGCCTCCATTTTGACCCAGGTGGAAGTACCGGGTAGGTAAGTAGAAAAAATGAGTTTAAAAATGTATAAAAATATCTTACATAGTTTATGTGGTAGCATAAATTATTGACAAACCCTGTAGAATAAGGGGCCATTGGCTCTCAAATCAGAGCGTCGGCGGATAGATTTCCGTTGGAAAAATACCATAATATGATCTCTAGAGAACACGTCACAAGAAACACGTGTCTAGTTAGGAAATCAGTTTCAACCAGAAATGGAAGCAGATTAAACGTAGTATACTGGGGTTTAATCTCAACCACGCGGTGAATGAAAATGGGCAAAGTAGAAATAAATATTGTACAAGAAATCAAAGTCTGCGAGTTAATTATTTGCATGACATGATGTGCGTGATGGAAGAGTAAGTTTCAGTTCTATTTTTCGATTATACACCCCCTCTGTTTCTAATCTTTTTATCTGCATTCTTATTTAATTTCATTAGTCTTTCTAATTCACTATAATATTTTGTTATATTAAAACTTAAATACTTGCACCCGGAGGATTCATATATTTGCTAGTTTAGATAACTAACTATTTATTTTATGTTTCCGCACTTTTATACGTTTTTATTTGTGTTTCTTTTTCTTTTATCATTTCTTTCGCTTTTTATATTTCACGCTTCATCTCTGCAATTCATCTCTCTCTCTCTCTCTCTCCAATTTATTGTATTCCCTTTAACGATATCTCGCCCCACCAAACACAAGTGTTCGAATGACAGGAAAAATCAGCAGTGAAAGACGGGATTGATGGAAAAGTAAGTTTCAGTTGTTCTTTTTTTCGATTATACCCGCCTTTGGTTCATATCCTTGTATCTGTATTATTATTATTTTTTTGCGTTTTTAATTTTGTTGGATTATTTTTCGTATATAAGGTGTGCTACAATACACCACTTAAATTTATAGACTCTCCGTGGCAGCGTAGATTCAATCGGCTAATCAACATGCTGGAATACGTTGTAGGTTAACTATTTAATGGCCTTGGTGGAATAGCTTCCGGTTGCTTGTGCTTAACACGGACAAACGGATCAACACACAAGGTGCTACAATACACTACTTAAATGTATAGACTAAGCAAGGTCACGTCCATTTGCAATCATTGACAAAGGACTTGAAATACAGAGGAGCACGAAGGAATAACCAAAGCATTCTTTACCAAGGATTTCCACTGGACAAGCGATCTTCCTTGAAGCCTAAAGGATGGCCCATAAAATCATAACAAATTTAATTTAATATCTTATTACATTAACGTGTAAATACTTGCAGCCGAAGGGTGTATATATCTACTAGTATAGATAACTAACTATTTATTTCATGTTTCCCCACTTATATACGTTTTTATTTCTGTTTCTTTTTTTTTATTTGTGTTTCTTTTTTTTTCTTCATTTCTTTCACTTTTAATATTTCACGCTTCATCTCTGCTTTTCGTCTCTCTCTCTCTCTCTCTCTCTCTCTCTCTCTCTCTCTCTCTCTCTCTCTCTCTCTCTCTCCAATTCATTGTATTCTCATTCACGATTTATCATTTCACAAGTGTTCGAATGACAGTCCAATAAATCCAAGGAAAATCCTCTTTTTCCTAATTAGAAGCGATGCTAATAAAACATCATTTTTCATTAGAAATGTAGAATATCTATCATCTTAAACAATATTATCATTTCCCATATATCATTCTAAATAAATGATAGAGTATATTTTCGTTTTTATCGAAATCATATTCGTAATACTTAACAATGATAATTAATCTGTTTGCAACAGAGTTTTCTCAGTGGTTTTGATTTCATCTATATACGAGGGTTGAGTCAAAAACTAACGCCATTTTGTTTAGGACAGGTATAATTACCAACTCAAGAACATGTATCATACATCAAAATGAAGCTGGTTCTCTGTGGATCACATCCCTACTTCTCCACATAGGCGAGTCAAAAAGTAATGTCATTTTGTTTAGGACAGCTATAATTACCAACACAAGAACATGTATCATACATCAAAATGAAGCTGGTCCTCTTTGGATCACATCCCTACTTCTCCACATAGGCGAGTCAAAAAGTAATGCCATTTTGTTTAGGACAGCTATAATTACCAACTCAAGAACATGTATCATACATCAAAATGAAGCTGGTCCTCTTTGGATCACATCCCTACTTCTCCACATAGGCGAGTCAAAAAGTAATGCCATTTTGTTTAGGACAGCTATAATTACCAACTCAAGAACATGTATCATACATCAAAATGAAGCTGGTCCTCTTTTGATCACATCCCTACTCCTCCACATAGGCGAGTCAAAAAGTAATGTCATTTTGTTTAGGACAGCTATAATTACCAACACAAGAACATGTATCATACATCAAAATGAAGCTGGTCCTCTTTGGATCACATCCCTACTTCTCCACATAGGTGAGTCAAAAAGTAATTCCATATTGTTTAGGACAAGTTTAACTACCAATACGGGAGCATGTATCATACATCTAAAGGAAGCTGGTTCTCTGTGGATCACATCTCTACTTCTCCACATGGGGTAGTCAGAAAGTAATGCCATTTTGTTTAGGACAGGTATAATTACCAACATAAGAACATGTATCATACATCAAAATGAAGCTAGTCCTCTGAGGATCACATCGCTGCTTCTCCATATAGGTGATTTCAAAAGTAATGCAATTTAAGACAGGTATAATTACTAACACAGTAACATGTACGATCGTGAGTCAATAAGTAATGCTATTTTGTTTTAGGACAGGTATAATTACCAACACAGGAACATGTATCATACATCAAAATAAAGCTGGTCCTGTGTGGATCACATCCCTACCTATTCGCATAGTCACTGTTTCCCTCTATACCAATGTTCCACATTCGAATGAGAGCATGTATCCCTGCCCCGTAAAATTCTTTTTGATTGTTCTTTGAGCCACTTATTCACTGCAGATTTTACTTCCTCGTCACTGGAATAATGTTTGCTTCTCAAAGCCTCTTCCATAGGGCTGAAGAGATGATAGTCAGAAGGCACTGAATGTGGTGAGTATGGAGGATGCGTTAAAGTTGTCCACCTGAATGAGACGATTTTGTCCCTTGTCCCTATGCTTGTGCGTGGTCAAGCATTGTCCTGCAGAAGGAAGACATTGTCGATTGGTCTTACTCAATGTAACCCTTAGTTTTATAAATAACCTTAACAAGAAATGAAGAAAATGGCATTACTCGCGTAATAGAGTATATTTTCGTTTTTATCTAAATCATCTATTAATCTTATATTAATAATGGAGATTCGCTTCCGGTTTTTGTCTGCAATAAAAACTACGTCACTGCTTAAGTCACACTGCCTAAAATCGTCATAAATAGAATACACTCAAAATTTGAGCATGCAATGTTAGACAGTCCTCATTGGTTTTTTAAACAAGTTTTAATAAATACATACCTGGTATTATCTATCTATATATAGCTTCTTGTTTATTTTAATATATATTTAAAGTTATCAGAACTAAGTTTCCATTTCAAATTTGTTATTTTTTGCTCCTTTAATAAATTTATTTTATTTGTTACTCCTTTAATAAATTTTATGATTTTACTTTACTTATGATACAAACTCTCTGATATTAAATTTTTAACTCCCATCCCAAGAGAGCGTTTTTTATTTTGCTATATTAATAATGGAAATTCGCCTCCGGTTTTTGTCTGTAACAAAAACTACGTCACTACTTACGTCACTTTACCCAAAATCGTCATAACATAGAATAAATACACTCAAAATTTGAACATGCAACATTAGACAGTCCTCATTGTTTTTTAAAACAAGTTTTAATAAATACATGACTGGTATTATATATCTATATATAGTTTGTTTTATTTTAATACATATTTAAAGTTTAAATTACAAATTGTTTTCATTATTTAATCCTTTAATGAATTTGATGATTTTACTTACTTAGGGTACAAACTCGCTGACATTAAATTTTTTACTCCCACCCCTCAGGCAATATGTTTCAAAAATCTATTTTTACATCGCCCGGGGGTTGTTTTTTTATTTTGTACTAGTATTAATAATGGAGATTCGCTTCCGGTTTTTGTCGGGGCCTACGTCACTGCTTACGTCACACCGCCTAAAATCGTCATAAATAGAATACACTCAAAATTTGAGCATGCAATGTTAGACAGTCCTCATTGGTTATTTAAACAAGTTCTAATAAATACACACCTGGTATTATCTATCTATATATAGCTTTTTTTTATTTTAATATATATTTAAAGTTATCAGAACTAAGTTTTTATTTCAATTTTTTAATTTTCTACTCCTTTAATAAATTTATTTTATTTTTTACTCATTTAATAAATTTGATGATTTTACTTTACTTATGATACAAACTCGCTGACATTGAATTTTTTACTCCCACCCCTCAGGCAATATGTTTCAAAAATCTATTTTTACATCGCCCGGAGGGTGTTTTTTTTATTTTGTACTAGTATTCATAATATATAACAGTATTAATTAATCTTTGCAACTGAGTTTCTTAAGTGGTTTTGTATATATTAATACTGGTGTTGATTAATCTTCCGTCAAAACCGTTAAAATCATCCAAAATGTAAATCCTGATTATCTGGTTTCGCTTACCCGCCGAATTCTTATTTCGATTTTTGATTGTCTTCACCTCAGCTAAATAAGAGAAGAAAGAAACGAACTGCAAATATTAAGCGTGATTTTCTTTTTAATATTCTTTAAAAAAATTAATTCTTATTTTGTTATTATAAAAAAATTCACTCGTTTTTATTTCTGTTTTATTTTATTTTATTTTTGTCACATACGAGACACGTATTCCTGTGTGACGTAGCCCCCAAAACAGATTACAATCAGTATTACGGGCAATACTGTCAGAGCTGAACAATTGAATCGTCCTGGGCTCATAATTGTTACTACGCTCTGCTACCAAATGATAACGTTGAAGTATAATACGTGTGGAGGCGTATTGTGTAATGTTTACCGCCATAGGAAAGGGACAAGAATCCAAATAGTCTCCCTCCAGCTATGGGTAAAAAGCAGGGCAGCCTTGGTATGGCAACCGGGCTGTGAGAAGTAACACTCTGAATTCAAAACAAATGGGCTCTCTTCTCGTTAGTTAAAGAAACTCGTCATCTAATCGTTGCTATTATTGTAGCTTTCTCATGGATATTAGTGCTTGTGAATTGAAAACAACCACGTCCAGGATCAGAATTCAAATTGCCGTGTCCATTTCTGACAAAGATAAGCACCACACACATCTCTCTCTCTCCCTCTCTCTCTCTCTCTCTCTCTCTCTCTATATATATATATATATATATATATATATATATATATATATATATATATATATATGTGTGTGTGTGTGTGTGTGTGTGTGTGTGTGTGCCTGTGGATGGATGTGTTTGTACAAATGTGTGCATATATATATATATATATATATATATATATATATATATACGCACGCAGATGCATATGTATATATATATATATATATATATATATGTATATATATATATATACATATATATATATATATATATATATATGCGTGTGTGTGTGCATGTTTATATAAAGTGTTTAATGTAAACATCCTATATATATATATATATATATATATATATATATATGTGTGTGTGTGTGCGTGCGCTTATGTGTGCGAGTATGTTTATATATATATATACATATATATATATATATATATGTGTGTGTGTGTGTGTGTGTGTGTGTTTAGTGTAAACTTTTATTTTCTGCCATATATATATATATATATATATATATATATATATATATATATATATATATATATATATATATATATTCTTGAAGACTCATTTAATTGATACGGAAGGTTTTTGATAATCCCATATATGAATTGGCGTTGAATAGAGACGACGTTGCTGAAAGACTCGACGCACACAAATTTCGTACAAAAAAAAAAAAAAACAAATTGAACAAAAGAAAAAAAGAAAAAAAAAAGAAAAATTAAAGAAACCGAAATCGATTAACGGACAATGATTAATATATCGACAAGAAAAGGCGTGAACTAAAATGATTAGTGACAAAACAAATAATAAACAGAAACAAAGGAATAATTTGATGCTTGAGAAATTTTTTTTGTATTCTTCTAATCGCCCTTGGGGCTTTTATGAATAATGAGAGATCAAAGATCTGGGGAAATATCGGTGAGGGGTTCTGGCGTGCGGGGTTGTTGTTGTTGGGGAGGGGAGGTGCTGCGGGGATCTGGAATGTGTTTTGTTCTGGAGAACGTCGTGGAAGTGGTAGTGGTAGTGGGTGGCTGTGATATTGATATTAAATACAAGGCATGAGAAAAAGGAATTAATTAACAAAGTACAGAGACATGTAAATGAGTATTGGGATGATGGTCGAAAGGCGGGAGTATGACGTAAAAACATCGGATGAAAATAATTAAAGATACGGCGGGGGGGAGGTTGAAAAAAATTTTTTTAGAAAGAAAAACAAGGTTAATTAAATACATTTTCCAATATGTTGTTTTATGGCATTTAAAATGGCCCTTAATAATTCATAAAATGGTCGAAATTAAATTTCTTAAACGGAGATAAAAAACAAAAAAACAAAGAGATAAACCGGGAATCCAGGAAAACTTTGATATATTTTAAGGTTAGATGATTGGTTGGTTGGGTGGTTGGATTTTTACGGAATGTCAACACTTGTCTACAGGTGACTGGGATAATATATGAATATATGAATATATAGATAGATAGGGATAATAGATAAATATATAGATAGATAGGGATAATATATAAATATATATATATATGTGTGTGTGTATGTTTTTGTATATATATATATATATATATATATATATATATATATATATATATATATATATATATATATATATACCCACCTATATGTATATATGTATATGGGTATTGCATATTCTATGTATATATGCGTGTGTGCATGTGTGCTGTAAATTATATATATATATATATATATATATATATATATATATATATATATATATACAAATATACAGATATATATATATATATACATATATAAAGAATATATATATATATATATATATACATATATACAGAATATATATATATATATATATATATATATATATATATATATTATATATACAGAATTATATATATACAGATATATATATATATATATATATATATATATATATATATATATATATATATTATATATATATTCTGTAGATGGGTCCACGCATGCTTCTTGGTTGATATATGTATATATACATATTTAATATACCAAACTTATTGGTAAATCCTCGCGGTGAAAAAAAGACCAGCAAATAGTTTGATTGTAAAAATATACTACCAAACATCAACCGGGAAGAAAAAAAGAAAAGACCAAGATAATCGTACCAACAAAAAATAATCTATTAGTACAATATTTTGGCCAAACGAAAAAAACAATTTATATGCATATATATATATAAGATATATATATTCATACAAACCCGCCAGGAGATTAAAGCTAATAAGTAAAAAGTGCTCAATACCTAAGTAGAGCAAATAATAAAGATAAATCTAATGAGTCAGATGAACTTACTAAAAGTTTCGCTTAATGCTCTTCAGGGCTAAGATCTGACTGCAGATCTTAGCCCTGACGAGCATTAAGCGACAATCTTAGTAGGTTCGTCTGACTCATTAGATTTATCTTTATTATATATATATATATATATATATATATATATATATATATTATTATTATTATTTATATTTTGCTTGAAGGCAATTATAAATGCATGTATCGCATAAAATTCGAAAATTATAGAAAATAATCTTGACAAGTGAATCCCGGCAAAGGATGGCTCGCTATGCAGAACACCGTACAGACTGTTTCGACTTTATTAAGTCTCTTCAGCGATGTATACTAACGACTCCCCTCCGACAGGAATCGAAACCGGGACTTCACCGGCATAGTCAGAGACCATATCCGTTCGGCCGCCGGTACATAGCGAACAATCCCTGCGAAATTAACCTTGTCAATGATACTATTACACGCTCCTACCATAGTAGGTAAGTGGACGTTTATTTAGTAAACAAACCCAGCCGTAAGCTCTTCGGCGAAGTGAATAAGATTTTTGGATGTTTGTTTTTATAGAAGCATTGTTGGATAAATTATTATTTATATTTTGCTTGAAGGCAATTATAAATGCATATATCGCATAAAATTCGAATATATATATATATATATATATATATATATATATATATATATATCTTTTTCGCTATCTACACTATTTCTCTGAATTTTTAGATAAGCCTTGATTATTTGGATTATTCGTACTATTGTCCTCATCGTTATTTAATGCCAAAGCAATTCTTGTATAAGAATATTAGTGGTACTATTTAACCAATAGCTGGAGAGTTTTTCATACATTTTCGAAAGGTATTAGCCCGAAGGTAAGGTAATAAGGCTAATGGTCGTCGAACTCGCTAATTAATTAAGTCGCACTGCAGCATGATTGAAATGCCATTTTTTGGCACGTGTATTTTAAATAAGAGTAAAACAATAAAATAGAATGAAATGAATTATGAACTGCAATATGTTTGAATGTTTATTATTTTATAAATATTTTTCTTTGGTCTAAATAATTTGGAAGCTTTAATGTTATTAGTAAACTTATTTATATAGCCGTATCTGAAACTCACTTGTATCTCATATTTAACCTCTCAAAACAAAGCAAAAAATCAACCGAGTGAAAGTTGGTAATTCGGAAACTTGTAAATTAGACCACTCGTAAATCATGATACGACTATATATATATATATATATATATATATATATATATATATATATATATATATATGTGTGTGTGTGTGTGTGTGTGTGTGTGTGTGTGTGTGTGTGTGTTTATTTTAGTATGTGTAAACAATTTCCGAAATTAATTTAATTTCAGATTTAGAAAAACCGTGATTTTTTAAAAAAATATTTTGAACAAATTTGATAGATTTGAGGAAAATTTGATGTCATATTCCACTGAAAAGCTAGTTGTTATTATTAATTATTTCTTAAACAAACACGTTTACTTTTCCCAGACATTTTAGGCTGGTTCTTTATTCCAGTGTCCCTCTGTATTTTTTCAGATAAGGCTTGATAATTTGTATTATATGTATTATTCGCACTTCTCATGTTTATTACTATCTGTACAATGTTTCGGCAGATGTGCCCCCGGCCTTCTTCAGGTATTTCTCATCCGAATTGGGAGCCTTCTCGAACTCAGGAACCTTCTTTTCGAACTCGGGAACCTTCTTGTCGTAATCGGGAGCCGTCACTGAACTTTGAACCCAACCCTTTATTCAATCCACGGGGATATCCTTTTCTCATTCCGCTAAACATAGCTGGGTGAAATGTTAAGCTGTGTTGATTATTATTCTTTGTTATTCTCGACCTTGAACAGGATTGAACCTACAGCCTAGAGATAATTGTCACTTAGAAACCAACGCCTATAGCTGTTGTATACTCTCTTTACTTCTATTATTCTTCTGCTCATCTTTGGTATCTTACGTTTTTCTTCTAGC
>CM042171.1:4868917-4881417 GCA_023376005.1 Doryteuthis pealeii | reverse complement strand
TTAACTTTTTTAAAAAGTTTAGGGCAAAATTTCTATGGATGTGGTTTGTTTTAAGGGCACATCGGCATTGAATAGATGACTTAAATATAGGGCTGCTGTTGCATAGCGCTCGACTCGGGCCACACAATCGTACACGTTGCTGGTATATAGCGGGGATCGTTTCTAACCCCTAGACGATGTATCTAGTGGGCGCTTAAAATGAAATCACAAGGCATGCTGTATCATATTTAAAAGGCACGCTTTATTTGCTTCTGCTTCTAACTCGGTGATGCGTGTACACGGCATGGAACTTGACGTTGGCGACTACTAAATGAGGAAGTCAAGATGAGACTACAAAAAACTGCTATCTGCCACACGTGGGGCCCTGTTGAATGGTACGATAAGTAACAGGTACTCCCCTCCCCCATGGGAGGGGGTAGTGGGTCAACTCTCTCTCTCTCGCGACTGCTGTTTGAAAAGCGCTGTCCTCAACTGCTGGCTCTCGCAACTCTTGACTGCCTGCTGCCCAACTGCTCCTGCTGTTTTGACTCTACCTTTAAGTACGTATAATCCGCCCACACATCTCTTTGTTCGGTTGACCGGAAGTCCTTTCTCTTTGTTCAAATTCCCGTTTGTCCAGATGAAGTCTTTTGTTACACTTCTTTTGTTATACTAAGATTTCTGTCTAGTGCTATCTATTGTTTCTTTTGTTCAATTTCTTCTTGTCTTTTCGTACTTCCCGCGCAAAACAACTGCGACTATCACCAAACCATAACAGTGCGCTAAAACTAGGTTTTTAATACTATGTAAGAATATACAGAGTAGATGTCGTGGTTTAAGCAGCAAATAAGGAAAATTCCAAAAAATAAAATTCAGTTTCTGTATATTCAGTAGATTTTACAGAAACTTCCATTTTGAATTTTAAAGTTTAACTTTTATGTATTTTTATCTTTTTTGTGATTAGAAAAAGAAAAATATATTCAATATTTCGAGGTGAGTCCACCGTGGCGCAGTGGCAAATGTGCTGGACTGCAGCGTCATAGTAAGTGAGTTCGAACCCCGATCGCGCTATTATTTTCCCTTTCGGACAAATGTTCTTGATGAAGGTATGACCCCGCACTATTTCTCCCAACTGTGTGAAGCTCTTTCGTCTGGTGCTATAGAATACGCCGACTGTAACCATGCATAGCAATACCCCCTCCATTGGGTCCACCTGAAGGCCAAGGGTGGTGACTCATGATGTTTAAGGACGGAATCCTGGTGGTTGAACAGTCACTGACATGCAACAGTCCACTTTGGCCCTTACTTAGGCTATAGGGCTTCCATATGATCAATGGGTTGGTCACATCAAATCTTGACGCCTATACGATTGTCTTAACGGACGCTAGAGGCGCGTGGTCTAATGGTTAGAGTCGTAGGAAATGGACTCGTCAACTCGAGTTCAATTCTTGGATGAAGCCATTGGCATTTCAAATGGCCCTAATACTCTTGGGAAAGCTATGAAGCCTACTCTCCCTCCAGCTATGGATAAATAGCAGGGCTGACTCGACTCTTTAACCATGGCTAGGTAACCAGTCAAGGAGAAGGAAAACTCTGAATTCAAACCTGTTAAACCCCGCTTAAAAATTGACTTTGTGTCACATCCTGCTTGTATGAAAGGGTTGGTAAATATATACATGATTGTTCTAACCGATTACTTTTATGGCAAACCCCGAACCCTTTTTAACATATCTGTGTTAGAAGGCAGTGACTGAGCGTCTTATTATCTTGGGTATGACGTTATACTGCATCTAATTGTAATGTTCCACTTCTAAAGCTCTGGAGAGTGCGGAGTCCAGCTTCATGACCATCACTCCCAGGTCCACCCTGACCCCAATTGGTAATATCTGTTACCGTCCCATCTGTGGATTAAATAGAAAAATCAGTTTATATTGAGGAAAAGTAAATGATTTTGTTTTTGATATTTTACTGATGAAATGATATAATCTAATAATTAGAATTAATCGATGTTCGAGACTTGCCTCCATTCTTTATAAGTAAAATGTCTTGAGATCCACGATGTTTAAAAATTCCAATTCCACATTCCAACTGAAAAGAAAAATGTGTTTCAAAATTGAGTTAAAAAATTACTCATCAAGAATGAATAAAACAAAACCTCTTCAGCATAAAATAACCCAACAAGGGTTGACATGTCGTAAAATCCAACTACCCAACGACAGAAATCGTTTCTAGAAAAAAAACTGTACTTTGCTGGTGATTCAAACCGTAGAATGAATAAGTAAAAGCAAAGTCGTCGGGGTGGCCTAAAGTCGATATCAGCCAATCAGCGAGGGAGTCTATCCCCTTTTCACTAGCGCTAGACCAAGCAGATTGTTTTTGCATCTGAGGTGGAGTGCCACACCGACCATAAGCTCCTTACATAAATCAGCTGTGCAACTCATACGCTGAGTTGGCGAGGGCCGTTATCGAACCAGGAACCTTGTGGTTTCTAGCCGAACGCTCTACCGGCTCAGCTAACCCGAAAGAAGTATCTTTACAGACGATGCTTGAGTATATTTGTCGGAATCATTTTTTCTTTTTTTTTCTTTTCCTTTTTTTTTTTTTTTTTTTACTGGCTGAACTCAAAAATCATAGAAGTGTGGAAAAATAGATAATTCCATTTTCACCCGAGTAATGAAATTTAGAAACCTTTATTTTATTGAATCCTTGGCAGGTGGGCAAATAATTTTATATTTCTTTTATTTGCCGGTAAAACAAAGATGGTAGGTAGCAAATAGCAAATGATATCAAGTGAAAAACACTACGAGGAATAAAGATTACTGAATACGTCTTTTTTTTTGTTTCAGAGGAAATCGATTTTCCTCGACTCTAATACGGATCGATCCTCTTTCGTGTTTATGATTGTTCTTACCCAATCACTGCAGATAGATCGTCAAACCTGATTATATGTATAAAGAAATGAAATTATATATTGTCACTTACCCCAAGGTGACAAACAGTCTTACACATAATTACAAGAGGAAAGACTGTAGCATCTCTAGAGAAATAAAGACGTGTACTTTTTTTTTCGTTCGTTCGTTCTTTTTCTTCAACAGAAATTGGCTGTTTAAAAAAGACGATTCCCGTTCAACTCTTTAGAGAGACTATGTTTACTCGTTTCGGTACATGAATTATTCAGATTGCAATCTTTATTGTTTGACGATTTGAGATTATTTATCTCACGAATGATAGAACATATGTGGAAACTAATATATATATATATATATATATATATATATATATATATATATATATATATATAGATAGATATGTGTGTGTGTGTGTGTGTGTGAAGAAAGGAAGTGAATCCGACGGTATGTAGTATATTAAGAAAAATGAAAAAACACAGGCTTAAATGGGTTAAGTGGTGAATTTATTGGCCGACGCTGCAGTGTTTCGATCTATTAATTAGATCATCTTCAGGGCATAATATATATATATATATATATATATATATATATATATATATATATACGTACGGGTAAGAGGATTGGCGAACGAAAGTTCATTAGGGTCTCGAACCCGGTCAGAGGTAGCTGTTAAACGGTATAACCACACTGATGAGAGGTGATACCTCGAAACACGTGTCTGTGAATTACTTTATTATATGCTCCCAATTTGGTCGAGCACTTTAATTAGAAGGGATTTAATTGCAAAATTCACCGTATTCGGCGCACAGCTAAGCCTCGCTTAGTTTACATAAGTTTGAGGCCTCTAGTGAATTCATTTCCGCTAAGAAATGTAGGGATTAAATAGTCTCTTATATTTGACAGCTGCCTATGGCCCGTACGGGTAAGAGGATTGGCGAACGAAAGTTCATTCGGGTCTAGAACTCGGCCAGAGGTAGCTGTTAAACGGTATATAAACCACACTGATGAGAGGTGATATCTCGAAACACGTGTCTGTGGATAACTGTATATATATATATATATATTATATATATATATATATATATATATATACACGTGTGTGTGTGTATGTATGTGAAGATTCCCGTTCAACTCTTTAGAGAGACTATGTTTACTCGTTTCGGTACATGAATTATTCAGATTGCAATCTTTATTGTTTGACGATTTGAAATTATTTATCTTACGGATGATAGAAAATATGTGGAAACTAAGGTAATTTATCAAGAAGTGCGTCCCGGTCTCCCGCCTCAAAAACCGCTACCCGATGACTATCAAAATAACAACCCCAGCTCGTCGTAATTCTTGTTTATTTATCGTAATTTGTCGTAATTCTTGTTAAGATATGAAGATGGATATATAGTTTTGATTGGTTTGGTTTAGTTTGGTTTGTTTTACGGCATATCAACTTCAGTGGGTCATTTAATACCGTCAAAGTTTTGAAATGAATTCATTCATATGGATACTCAATTTTTTTTATAAACTCATGTTTTTCTATTTAACCCATAGATGGGTTATATAGTTTTGAATAGACTGAGATAGATAGATAGATAAACAAATAAAATAATATAAATAGATACGAACAAATGGAGATAGATAGATATTTTCGACAAGTAAATGTATTTGTGGGGTGTCGCTTCTTTTTTGTCGTAATTCTTGTTTATTTAAACTAAAAACAATACATTAAACAAACATGGATAAAAAAATCTTAGTGTTTAAAGTAATATATATAAATATGAACAAATTGAGATTGATGGATAGATGGATAGTTTTGAATAGACTGAGCTGGGTTGTTATTTTAATAGTCACCGGGCAGCAACTCTTGAGGCAGAAGACCGGGACGCACTTCCTCATAAATTACCGAAACTAATATATATATATATTATATATATATATATATATATGTGTGTTGTGTGTGTGTGTGTGTGTGGTGTGTGTGTGTGGAAGAAAAGGAAGTGTGAATCCGACGGTATGTAGTATATTAAGAAAATTGAAAAAACACAGGTTTAAATAAGTTGAGTGGTGAGTTTATTGGCCGACGCTGCAGTGTTTCGATCTATTAGATCATCTTCAGGGCATTTGTTGGTATATGGAAGGTGATATATGGAACAATTTTTAATCACAGAATAACGAGAAAAGCAAGTGATAGTCCTTGTTTATCAGTCTGTTCAAAATTTGAAGTCTGAAGAAAGGACGCTGAAAAAAAGTGGACGGTTTGAAATATGAGGTCAAATATTCTCTTTTACGATGTGAGTATGAGAGTGTGTGAGTGAGTGCATCAAAAAAAGGCATTGTGCATTTTTAGGTGTTGTTGTGTGTGTGGTTGCGCGTGTGTGTTTAAAAGAAAAAATGCTGCTAATATATATATATATATATATATATATATATATATATACATATATATATATATATATATATATATATATATATATATAGGTACAAGGGATAACCTACTCGAGTTTCACCATAAGGATCTTCAGGGTTAGATACACTGAATTAATCAAGATATTGATTAATTGCAGTCGATTACACGTGTGTGTCTTTTGCGATAAATGGGTCGTTATTGCGAACGACACACACGTGTGATCGACTGCAATTAATCAATAACTTGATTAATTCAGTGTATTTAACCCTGAAGATCCTTATGGTGAAACCCCGAGTAGGTTATCACTTGTATCTATATTGTAATAAATTTGCTCTACTAACGTATTGAGCACTTTTTGTTTGTTATATCGCTGTCTTAAATTTCTGAATTTTGCATCAACTAACCATCGTGACCATATTCACCGGTAAATCACTTTTCCATTATACATACATACATACATATGTATGTAAAAGATTTATATATATATATATATATATATATATATATATATATACGGTTCACTTTTGTCATATATATATATATATATATATATATATATATATATGAAAGTAAGTAAACAAACAATGTGTTTATTTTTGATATGGCCTTTTTAGCCGAGAATTTTTCCAGCCTCCACATTAATATAATAAAAAAAAACTGGAACACATCACCCTTGATGATGGCACTTCGAAGTGCAGAAAGTACTCGGGACCTGAACTTTGGTGGACTTATCCATGAATTCCACCCAAATATTCAAAAGTTGGCCAGAAAACTCGAAAAGATCAAAAATAAAATTGTTAAACAGGAGATGTGTCATTTGTTTAATTCTACATATATAAATGAAAGAATGCTGCCCAAATACACATGTACATATATATATATATATAATATATATATATATATATATATGTGTGTGTGTGTGTGTGTGACAAAAAAGCCAACCATTGGGTCACCCATTGAGCTCTGGGGAGACAATTGCGATTAAGGAAATGTGAGTTTGCAAAACGAAATATTTTTTTGATAAATAAATACGGCCAAACAAATCCTTAAATTCATTTTGTATGATTTCTAAGGGAAGGTTTGACCTAATTAAGCTACTGGTTGCTGCTCATGAAATTCAACATACCAAGACATTTCAAATGCTCCAATCTCTCTCTGTCTCTGTCTGTCTGTCTGTCTGTCTGTCTGTCTCTCTCTCTCTCTTTCTCTCTACTCTACTCTACTCTGACCCCCTCCCCAAAAAACGAACATATGTAACGAAGAGGGAATCTAAAGATACGTAGGAAGGCGAATTAAAATGGATTCTTTAAAAATATGACTCAATACTAATAGTAAGGAATGATTTAGTATAACGTTCGTGTCATTAAACTAGATAATAAAACAGCCTTTAGGAGGTCAAAGTTGATTCGCTCAGCTTTAGTATAGTATATATATGGTAATTTCTTTGATCCTGGGTTTCATGCATGCTGAATTCCTCAGAATGAACATGGCAAAAACACAGTGTCACAGAAATTCAAAAGTAATGTACACACACACACACACACACACACACACACACACACGTATATATATATAATATATATATATATATATAATATATATATATATATTACATGGGAATTCTTTTAATCTGGGATTTCATGCTTTTTATGCCTTCATCAAAAAGTGTTCCACTGGTGAATGCGTAAACTTCAATCGATATCACTTTAACCAACTTATTCCACAGTTTTATTAATTCTCTGGCAAGGTCCAGGTATCTTCAAGTTTTCTTTCACCTTCATTCTGTGATCCACTGGGACTTCAAATGTACCAGTTAATTATTATTATTATTATTATTAGTAGTAGTAGTAGTAGTAGTAGTAGTAGCTTTTCACAACAGCGTTAGGTGATAGTCTCTCACTGGAGTTTTTTTTTTTTTTTTTTTTTTTTTTTGTAGTCTGGAAATGGCAGTTCACGGAATGGAAACACACTGACTCTCCGTAGTACCGGATTTAAAAAAAAAACGAATATGTATCAGAAGTTTACTATATATATATATATATATATATATATATATATATATATATATATATATATTTGGACACTACGCCATCGTCCTTAGTGGACGGAAATAGTCCCACAATATATATAATATATATATATATATATATATATATGAATATCCGATAGAGGTATATATGCATTTTACACGACATATATATATACACACTATTATTTAGTTTTCACATCAGTGTTAGCTGATGGTCTTTCACTGGAGTCTGAGTGACAGCAAGTCTCCTCAGGACTCCAGGACTCTTCTGAGTATTCTGGCAGAATGCAGCAGTGCAGTGTTTTGAATGGTTTCAATTCTTCCTCTGATTTCCAAACTTTCCAAGCCCTTTTCCAATCCTTTTGGGACCGTTCCAAGTACACCAACTACAATTGGTATCACTTTCACTTTCATATTCCATAACGTTTTCAGTTCTCTGGCAAGTATTATTATTATTATTATTTTCACTCCTTTTGAGTTTTTCACATCAACGTTAGCTGATGGTATTTCACTGTATTCAGTGACAACAAGTTTACTCAGATCTCCAGGACTCTTCTGAGTATTCTAGCCGATTGCAGCAGTGCAGTAATCTGGATGGTCTCAATTCTTCCTCTGATTTCCAGATCCTCCAGTCTTTCTTCTTCTTCTTCTTCTTCTTCTTCTTCTTCTTCTTATTATTATTATTATTATTATTATTATTATTATTATTATTATTATTATTATTATTATTTATCTATCGTTTATTTCTAGTCTAGATATTACAGAGAAAAAAAAGCAAACTTCTTTATCGAATCTCTAAGAAAATAACCGTTTTTAAAGAACGAAAGCCAAATATGACTGCTTATTTATTTATTACATATATGGAGTCTGAGAAAGAAAGAAAAAAGACAAAATGAAAACCGGACGTCTCTTCCAAGGAAGATGGCGGTTTTTAACGGGTGTAAACAAAATAAGACTTTATCCATTATTTATTTGGAGAATGACAATTTAAAGAAAAAGAGACATCTTTATCGAAGCGGGTTTTTTTTAACTGATAGAAACAAATCATAACTGTTTGTTTACGTATTGTTTATTTAGAGAAGCGAATTATTGAAGCGGACATCTTTCTCACTTCTGAGAAAATAACGGTTTCAAATACAGAATACCAGAATTTTACCGAGACGCTCGTTTCTTAACGAGTATTGTCCTACCGTTACAAAATGAACAGGCATCATCATCATCATCATCATCATCATTATCATCATCATAATCATCATTGAATTAGTACATTTAGTATGATATTCAAAAGCAAAAAAAAAAAAATAGATATTTAATAAAATAAAGTAATTAAATTTGAAATAATTATGGACCTTATGACCTTTAGGCACTACTTTGAGATCTCGATTCATAGGAACATTTTTTCCATTTACACCGTCAAAATCCGGTTGTTTGTTATGGGGTTAGGGTTAGGTGATACAGTTAGGGATTAGGGTTAGGGGTTAGGGTTAGGGGTCAGTTTTATAATTCAAAAATAAAAATCTAAAAATCGTCTGTTAGCAATAGGTTAGGATTTTAACGGTGTAAATGGAAAAATGTTCCTATGAATCGAGATCGCAAAAGGGGTGCCTAAAGGTCATATGGTCCATAATTATTTATATTTATGTATTACTAGCAAATATATTCACCCTCTGCGTATAAGTATTTAAATTTTCAATGTAATAGAATATTGTATTAAATTAGAAACTAAATAAGAATGCAGATAAAAAGATTTGAAACAGTGAAACTCCCGTTTTTCATTGTTAAATTTTCCTAGCTTAACTATTTAGTTAAAATAGGAAGTAAAGAATAAAATTATTTTTTTCTTGTTAATGGATTTCTTTTAAGATTTATCCCCGAGATTTTTGCTCATATTTATTAATATAAAACTAAACAATTAGAAATCAATAATACTAAGCACATATTAATTAAAATCAAAATTTTTAACATCAATACGCAAATTAGACTTCCGTTTCACACTGTAAATGCCTACTTAGTTGTATATGTAAATGCAATTGCATATTATTAGTATGCAGCCCCGCCCAACGGGTGTGGAGTGCTATAATTAACGGCGTCGATCCCTTTAGAGGGAATGCCGACGGGATCGACGCAATTTTTCACCTGCCACCCATGAGCTTCGGTTTGTAGGTGGTCCCACGTTAATAGGGCCTTGTGCCTAACCCGTACAAGTGGGGTACGAGGTAAATACAATGTAGCCCTGGCCAACGCCGGGGGTCCCATGGCTTCGGCCCTGGATTTTTCCAAGTTAATAGCGTCGATCCCAGCGGGCTATCCCCCCAGGCAATACCTGTCCCCTTGATTTAAAGTGGCAGGTCTGCTTTTATTGCCCAGCGCCTGAGCCGCCCCCCTCGAGAGGGAATGCCGACGAGATCGACACAATTTTTTCCACCTACCACCCATGAGCTTCGGCTTGTGGGTGGGCCCACATAAAAATGTCCTTATGTCACGCCCTCATAAGTGGGATGAGAGGCAAATACCTGTAGATAAGGCCAACAGTATGAATAATGCAATTTTATTGATAATTGAGGTTTAAATAAAAATAAAATCCTGAAAAATGTGACGTAAATAACAAAAAGATTTATGACTTGAGTAATCATATAGTTTCGGTTACAGATAGATAGACAAACACAGATTCTCTATTATAATAAGATTTTCAAAAGCGAAAAAAAAAACCCAAGAATAGATTAATAGAATAAAGTAATCGAATTAACATAAAACGATCTTATTTAGATTTAAAACAATTATTTATTTGTGTATTATATTACATTTATTAAAACATATTAATTCAAATTTTAGCCTGACATGCATACATACATACATATGTTGAAAAGACAAAGAAAGGAAAGAAAGTATTGAATGGATAAAATAGGATATTTTAATTAATTTAACTTACACGTGTTTCGGTCAGGAGTTTATCCATGTGTACATTGTTGTATCTATTTTTTTTTAAATAACAAAATGAAATGAAATAATAATAATAGAAAAAATGTAGAAATGTTCCGCACACAAAGAAATGTCGACCTTCCTCAGAGTAAAATTTTATAAAATAAATATTTCCTCTGAGGAAGGTCGATATTTCTTTGTGTGCGGAACATTTCTACATTTTTTCTATTACTATTATTTCATTTCATTTTGTTATTTAAAAATAATAATAGATACAACAATGTACATATGTGTGTGTGTGTGTGTGTGTGTTAGGGTCGCGTGAACTTTAATATATATATATATATATATATAGCGCGCGTGAGAGAGAGAGAGAGAGAGAGAGAGAGAGAAGACTTTTCAGCCATGATTAACTATACCCTAAAACATTTGCATTCCTTCACAACCAAATATGGCATTGTTTATGCATTTCAAATTGAATATTTTGCATATTAAACGGATTTTATAGGGTATTATTTATTACAAGAATCTACAGTATTAATACTTTTTTGCTAAGAGTACAAATATGTAGCAGTTTGAAATTAAGTACACAGTTCCTGTATATATATATATATATCCAATTCTATTTTAGACTACAGAGACGTGACAATGTTATTTTCGGTTACAAATTAGTTGCAATTCATTTTTTTTGCATATAAACGCATTGGCATTTTATTTTTGGCTACAGGTTTGCAATTTCATTTTTGGTGATATGGATGGTGAAATTTCATTTTTAGGCTATTGAGACAATGCAATGTGAATTCTTAGCTATAGAGAAGTTGCAATGCTTATTTTTAGACACAGCAGTGGTGCCATCTTATTTTTGGCTATACAGAAGTTACCATATTTCTTTTAGCTGAACAGAAGTTCCAATATCACTATTGGTTACCTAGTTCTTGCAATTTTAATATGCAGAGACGTTACTCTTATATATTAGGCTTTAGAAGTGATGCAATTTTATTTGTGGTCTCAGAAGTGATAGAATGTTATTTTATCTACGTTACAATTTTATTTTTGGATAGAGATTATTTGAAATTTTACCTTTAGTTTCACAAGCGATAAAATGTTATTTTATTGAAGTTCCAATTTTTTTTATGGCTACAGATAAGTTGCAATTTTATTTTTGGTCTCAGAAGTGATAAAATGTTGTTTTATCTACGTTACAATTTTATTTTTGGATAGAGATAAGTTGAAATTTTACCTTTAGTTTCAGAAGCGATAAAATGTTATTTTATTGAAGTTCCAATTTTTTTATGGCTACAGATAAGTTGCAATTTTATTTTTGGTCTCAGAAGCGATAAAATGTTATTTTATCTACGTTACAATTTTATTTTTGGATAGAGATTATTTGAAATTTTACCTTTAGTTTCACAAGCGATAAAATGTTATTTTATTGAAGTTCCAATTTTTTTATGGCTACAGATAAGTTGCAATTTTATTTTTGGTCTCAGAAGTGATAAAATGTTATTTTATCTACGTTACAATTTTATTTTTGGATAGAGATTATTTGAAATTTTACCTTTAGTTTCACAAGCGATAAAATGTTATTTTATTGAAGTTCCAATTTTTTTTATGGCTACAGATAAGTTGCAATTTTATTTTTGGTCTCAGAAGTGATAAAATGTTGTTTTATCTACGTTACAATTTTATTTTTGGATAGAGATAAGTTGAAATTTTACCTTTAGTTTCAGAAGCGATAAAATGTTATTTTATTGAAGTTCCAATTTTTTTATGGCTACAGATAAGTTGCAATTTTATTTTTGGTCTCAGAAGCGATAAAATGTTATTTTATCTACGTTACAATTTTATTTTTGGATAGAGATTATTTTGAAATTTTACCTTTAGTTTCACAAGCGATAAAATGTTATTTTATTGAAGTTCCAATTTTTTTTATGGCTACAGATAAGTTGCAATTTTATTTTTGGTCTCAGAAGTGAAAAATGTTATTTTATCTACGTTACAATTTTATTTTTGGATAGAGATTATTTGAAATTTTACCTTTAGTTTCACAAGCGATAAAATGTTATTTTATTGAAGTTCCAATTTTTTTATGGCTACAGATAAGTTGCAATTTTATTTTTGGTCTCAGAAGTGAAAATGTTGTTTTATCTACGTTACAATTTTATTTTTGATAGAGATAAGTTGAAATGTTACCTTTAGTTTCACAAGCGATAAAATGTTATTTATTGAAGTTCCAATTTTTTTATGGCTACAGATAAGTTGC
>CM042171.1:4848917-4863917 GCA_023376005.1 Doryteuthis pealeii | reverse complement strand
AACTTGTTGGTAAATCCTCGCGGTGAGAAAAAAACAGCAAATAGTTTGATTGTAAAAATATACTATCAAACTTCACCCGGGGAGAAAAATTTATTGCAAAAAAAGAAAAGACCAAGATAATCGTACCAACCAAAAATAATCTATTGGTACAATATTTTGGCCAAAAGAAAAAAACAATTTATATGTATATATATATATATACATACAAACCCGCCAGGAGACTAAAGCTAATAAGTAAAAAGTGCTCAATACCTAAATAGAGCAAATAATAAAGATAAACCTAATGACTCAGATAGACCTACTAAAAGTTTCGCTTAGTGCTCTTCAGGGCTAAGATCTTAGCCCTGAAGAGCGCTAACCGAAACTTTTAGTTGGTTTATCTGACACATTAGGTTTATCTTTATATATATATATATATATATAATATATATATATATATATATATATATATTAGGCATGTGCTATTGAACAACACGGAGTATTCTTTCTTTATTTTTTGTATTTGTATTTTTCCAGTCGTCTGTCGATCTTTTTTGAGTTTGGATCCAATTGGTATAGAATATTTCCCATACTTATATCCCGAGCGCTTTTGACTGTTTCGCCAGTCGTCATCATGGGGTATATAAGTTGGTTTTAGTTAATTGTTTTTAGTTCTTTTATCTATGTTTTTATTAAATTTGGAGAGTCCTTTTATTTTTTAAGAAAACTCAAAAAAGATCGCCAGACGACTGGAAAAAATACAAATCCATAAGGTTCTCCGAGTTATTCAATAGCGCATGCCTAAAATTAACTTGCTGACAATATATATATATATAAGTAATACGCCGGGGCGGCCTAAAATTGATATCAGCCAATCAGCGAGGGAATCTATCCCCTTTTCACTAGCGCTAGACCAAGGAGATTGTTTTTGGCGTATGAGGTGGAGCGCCACACCTACCATCAGCTCCTTACTTTACCGCACATATCCATGTGCTACTCATAGGCTGAGTTGGTGAGGGCCGGTATCTAACCAGGAACCTTGTGGTTTCTAGCCGAACGCACTACCGATTGTATATATATATATATATATATATGTGTGTGTGTGTGTGTGTGTGTGTGTGTGTGTGTGTACGTATATATATATAGACAACTTATTGGTAAAAAAAGGTAAATATTTTGAAAGTAAAAAATATATTACTAAACTTCACCTGGGGAAAAATGAAAATAAGAAAAGACCAAGAGGTTCGTACCAACCGAAATTAATCGATTAATACTATAACATTTGGCCAAAAGAAAGAAAGTATATACATATAGGAAAAAATATAAAAACCGCTAGGATTATCTAAAGCTAACATGTAAAAAGTGCTCAATACCTAAGTATAGCATATAATAAAGTTAAACCTAATGAGTCAGATATACCTACTATTAGTTTCGCTTAGTAGCTCATCAGGGCAAGAATCTGATTCTTGCCCTGATGAGCTACTAATCGAAACCATATGTATGTATATCTGAATCATCAGGTTTAACTTTATATATATATATATATATATATATATATATATATATATATATATATATATAAAGTGTATTTTGTTAGCATTTTTTCTTTTAAACACGTTTCGTTAAACTGTACTGACGATTCTTGTCGGACGAGTTTTTGTTCGATCCTTTCTAATTTTCTGGTCATCTTGAACCCACTACCAATTTCTACTACCTCCCACTACCAATTCCTACTACCTCCCAATACCAATTCTTACTACCCCCCACTACCAATTCCACGTTACTGCTCGTTGTTTTAAAAACGAGACATGAAACATCCCATCAGTTTCATACCTGAAGATGGCAGATGGACATGCCGAAAGCGCTCGTAATGAAACCTTTATGGATTGCTACACCAATTCCACCCTGACACCAAAAAGATGGCCAGAAAATTAGAAAGGATCGAACAAAAATTCGCCCGACAAGAATCGTCAGTACAGTTTAACGAAACACACACACACCACACACACAACACACACACATATATATATATATATATATATATATATATATATATATATATAGAGAGAGAGAAGAGAGAGAGAGAGAGAAAGAGAGAGAAGAGTTAACTAATGAAAGCCACATTGACATGCCGCTCGCCCCACGCGTCGGTGACATGAAGACCAACTCAAGGTTAAGCTTACTTCTAGTTTCAACATCTCGGCCAGAAGTCAAATGGAAAATAACCCTTGAGGTGATTGACAGCCTTCTAAAGTTAAAACGTCCGACCAATTCTCTAGACAGGCTGTCAAAAACATTGTGTGCAGTGTTGCTGCTAGACACATCGCTGAAAGTGTCTCTGACCGTCCACGAAACGACATGACAAATATTAAAAAAATAAATAAAACAAAAAAAAAATAAAAACAAAAACAAAATAAAACAAAAAAAAAGAAGAAATAACAAAACAAAAACAAATAAACAAAAAAAAAACAACCAGCAAAGCACACATCAGGCCTTTTCAATGGATTTACCGAGACTAAAACATAAGTCGCTGCTGCTGCTGCTGCTAATGCAGATGCTGCTGCTGCTGCTGCTAATGCAGATGCTGCTGCTGCTGCTGCTGTTGTTGTGGCTCCTGCTGCTGTTCTTTCGAGGGTGAAGTTGACGTTTATTGACCTGACAGTTTATTTGGCGAAGTGTGTGTGTGTGTGTGGATGTGGAGGGAGGATATTTATTTTTTCGACGACTGATCCCTCAGTCACTATGGAGGGATCTGTATGTAGGAGGAGGTCGTTTTCCCCCGAGAGAAATGGTTTCGTGTGGCAGATCTCCTTGCACGTTAACCCTTCGAAATGATTTGAATTCGGAAGTGTTTTCCGAAATTGATTTTCCTAGCCGCATCATGCCTTTCAAAATTCATATATATATATATATATATATATATATATATATATAAGTAATTGGTAATTTGATTGAAGCATTGTTAAGTATGTTATAATATATTACTGATTTGAAGGCAATTACAATGCGTATAAAAAATAAGAATAAAAAGATGTTATTTTTGTATTATCGATTTCGAAGTAGAAACTTCATCTTCAGAGGTGTATTTGAGAAATATATATATGATATACACCTCTGAAGATGAAGTTTCTACTTTGAAATCGATAAGACAAAAATAACATCGTTTTGTTTTTATTTTTTTTAGCATTGTAATTGCCTTCAAATCATTAATATAATATATATATATATTCTACACTCTACCGGTGTGGAAAAAAAACAGGTAATTCAGTTGTTCAAAGTAAAAACATTTTTCAAACTGACATCTGGAGAAAAATTACAAAAAAGAAAAAAAAAGAAAAGACCGGCACATCCGTACTTTCTGAAAATAATCATTAGTACCGTATGTCGTATCGTGACCAAAAGAAAAGAAAAATACCGGGGAGTTTTCTAAGTTTTATATGTAAAAAGTGCTCAATAAATTAAGTAGAGCATGAAATAAGGACCTATAGGAGTCAGGTACTATCTCCCTAGGTTTCACCCGAATGGCTCTTCATGATAATTCTGACTCGAAATTAGAATTATCCTGAAGAGCCATTTGGGTGAAACCTAGGTAGACAGTACCTGACTCCTATGGTCATGCAAATAATTAACAAGACTTTGTTCGTCTTTGATCAAAGCCTTATTGCCCATTTTCACCGCGCGATCTGACTAAAACCCCGCTGGTGCACGTCTGCCCTGCGTGGCATTTTGGTTGAAACTGACTACATAACTATAAAAATTTATTTTTCACGATCTTTATCTGAATTTTTTTTCTAGTCGAGTAGTTATTTTTCGTAGTTTGGGATCCAGCTGGTATAGGGATTATCCCATATGGCTAAGGTAAAGACTATGAGACAATTCCTATATAATGTACTACCAGCGGCTATCCGGTGTCGCCTGGGTAGAGGGGGATATTTTTAAGTTATTCCCGCAGATCCATTATTACTGAATTGTGAGTTGAATCCTCGTGGGATGCCCCATTTAAATCCCTATGTAAAAAATAGACCTTGCTTTGATCCAGCTACTCTGAAAAGAAATGTTAATGTCTACTATCGAAAATATTAAACGCAAAAAAAAATCCAAGCTGTTATAATTTAAATTTAATTTTTTAATTATCTTCACGAATATGAATCAAATCTCTATTATTTTTGCTCAAAAATCTAATCCCGGTGATATTTAATGTGTATATATATTTACTTTGTCGTTAATTGTTTTATTTTCGAAGTTTCCTCCGGACATACATATACACACAACTGCCTTTTATATATGTATAGAAGATGTATTTATATATTGACGAGTTTGGGAAATGCAACGTAAGCAGTGATAAAGTTTTGGTTACCGACAAACAGCAACCGAATCTCCATTATTATAAGATCATGTGTAATAGAAAATAGATAGCCTAGATTTGAAAAATCACCATGACAACAAAAGAAATCTAAGACGGGTATACATTTCAAAGGTGCTAATCCTATTAAATTAACAGACTATGAAACGGGCCAAATCGAAGATACATTTAGAGATAGAATGAGAGGGAGGATATATACATAGAGAGAGAGGGTGAGAGGGAGAGAGAGGAGAGAGAGAGAAGAGATAGATAGAAGAGAGAGAGAGAGAGAGAGAGAGAGAGAGAGAGAGAGAGTTAAACAATTTGATAATATATCGAAAGAGGCGAGAAAGAACGAAAGCTAGATAGCTATATAGACGAATATATAGATAAATAGATAGAACCATAGCAAAAGAGAGAGAGAGAGAGGGAGAGAGAGAGAGAGAGAGGAGAGAGAGAGAGAAGAGAGAGAGAGGGAGATAGATGTGTAGAAAGATAAAGAGATTGGGGTTCGGGGCAGAAAGAAGATAAATATATATATATATATATATATATATATATATATATATATACCAGGTGTGTCAAAAAAGTATCGAGATTTTTTGCACTCTTTGACACACCTTGTAATCTGAACAAAAATAACGTTCAGTTCATTCTTCATTTCTATCTTGGTAAATACAGCTTAAAACTTGGTATTTTTTGAGACACCTTGTATTCTGAACAAAATCAATGAATGGAACGTTATTTTTTCAGAATATAAAGTTTGTCAAAAAATGCAAAAATTCCGGATACGTCTTGACACACATTATATATATATATATATATATATATATATATATATATATATGTCTGTGTGTGTGTGTGTGTGTGTTGTGTGTACGGAATATTTTAACATTTTTCTTATTATTATTATCATCATTTCAACTCCATCTGCCTATTTTTAATAATAATAAAAAGCGTAAATCCGTATACATTTTGATAAACGGACCGAAACACATGTGTAAGTGATATCGATTAAAAGTGATATCAATAAAATATATTTTTATCCATCTACATTTTTTCTTTACTCATTTTTTCCTCATATATATATATATATATATATATATATATATATATATAGAGAGAGAGAGAGAGAGAGAGAGAGAGGGGGGGGTAGGAACGGTGTAAGAGAGAGAAAATGGGTAGATAAATCGATAGGAGAGAGAGAGGGGATATAGAGGGGCATATAGGGAGAGGAAAGGACAAAGGAAGGGGCTAAATAGAGAGAGATAAAAGAGAATAAAAGATAGATATATAGATATGAGAAGAGAGAGGTAGACAGAGAGAGGTAGAGAGAGAGAGAGAGAGAGTGAGAGAGAGAGATGTGTAATCTCTATTAATGATTTTAAATTATTTGGTTAACAAAATGGCGGCGATAAATTAATCACACAGAAATGTTTAGCAATTTTAAATTCTTAACAAAAATCCAACAAACAATAATTATGGCTGATGACAGACTCTATAGTTAACAAAACAAAACAAAAATAAAATAAAAAATTACTTTTAAAAATAATATAATCGAAGCAAAATTTTAATTGATTATTCTTCCTGTCCGATATATGCCCAAGAGTCGGCAAGAGAATTCATTGGTTATTGATTTTAATATCGCGTAGTTACGGCAGCGGCGGGAGCGGTGAATGGGGGTGGGGTGGGCAAATTTGTTCAATTTTTCTCTCAGCGAATGACATTCATGTCACAGTCGCTTTTAATGCAAGCGGTATGACCCATATTAACTTTGCAATGGCGTCTTCGTTGTTATAAATTGGGCGACAGAAAACGAAATTCAAGATATTTATTTTTAAGACATTGAAGAGATTACAATACGATAGACCCTTTGGGCCATATGACCTTTAGTCACCCCTTTTGAGATCTCGATTCGTGGGGACATTTTTTTCTTCCATTTACACCGTCAAAATTCGGTTAATTGTTAACAGACGATTTTTAGATGTTTTTATTTTAATTATAAAACTAACCCCTAACCCTAACCCCTTACCTGTTGTTTGGTCTCCTGACCTTACATACCCGGCCTAGCTGGGGGTCTAGTGTGCTTCGGCCACCGGACTGGTGAAGTACAATTGATAGCGTCGATCCCAGGGGGCCATCCCAAGGCAACACCTGCCCTCTTGATTTAAAGGGACAGGGCTGGGTTTATTGACCAGCGCCTGAGGCGCCCCCTTATGGGGTAATGCCGAGGGGATCGACGCAATTTTTATGTGCACACGTAAAAATGAGACCTTGTGTCCAGCGCTCATAAATGGGATGAGAGGTAAATATACCTAACTCTAACCCCTTAACATAACCATAACCCTAACCCCTAACCCTAACAAACAACCGGATTTTGACGGTGTAAATGAGAAAAGTGTCCCCACGAATCGCGGTCGCAAAAGGGGTGCCTAAAGGTCATATGGCCCGACGCTTTCATTCATCAATATGTTTCTCACCTCAGTATAATTGCAACAGAATACATCTACAAAACACAGGTAGATAAACGAGATTTGAGTGTTGTCTTTTTCAGATCACTGATACTAATTCTCTAAACTGAATCACCAAATGTAATAATGGCAGATATATATATATATATATATATATATATATATTTATATATATATATATATATATATATATATTGGTTAGGAGGTTGATTTAGAAGGCCATCACAATGCAGTTTGAATAAATAAAAAATAATAATACGGTAACAATGTGTGTGTGGTTGACCTATTTTTTTTATTATTTCTTGAATTTCGAGGGTAATACCTCTTTATCAAAAGAATTGAAACTGAAGCAGTACGCTATGGCATTTCTTCCTTTAGAAGAAAAGAGTATTACCTCGAAATTCAAGAAATAATTTAAAAAATACAGGTCAACACACACACCATTTACCGTATTATTATTTTTATTTCCAAACTGCATGTGATGCCTTTCTAAATCAACCTCCTAACCAATACATACACAATGCTTCAAGCAAATTATGAAACTCTCTTATATATATATATATATTATATATATATATATATATATATATATATAAAATAAAGTGTGTTTCTTTTATAGTATCTTTGAAGCATTGTTTGTATGAGTAATATAAAGATTTTGAAGGCAATTTACAATGCAATATGTGTTGAATTATTTAACTTTTTTTTTTTTTCAATACTAAATATTTTCTTCAGAGTTATTGAAAGTACTAGGTGATTTTTTTATAGTACTTATCCCACGGCGATATTGTAATCATCTGTTGTTTAAGAAGATACTATAAAGAAACAAACTTTATTTCACTATGCCGAGCAAGGCTATATTTATGGTAAAAATTAAAAGAATTTCGAACATTTTCCACGCGCGGGAGCAGCCGAACCGATTTAACATCACGGAATTAGCCGATTTAACACCACGGAAAAAAATCTTTCAAATATACGGCGTTCATCAACTTCTTAAACAACGGATGATTACAATATCGCCGTGGGATAAGTACTATAAAAAAATCACCTCGTACTTTCAATAACTCTGAAGATGGAATTTTACTTCCGAAAATATTTATTTTGAAAAAAAAAAAAAAAAGTTAAATAAATTCAACACATATTGCATTGTAAATTGCCTTCAAAATCTTTATATTACACACACACACACACACACACACACACACACAACCACACACACCACACAATATATATATATATATATATATAATATATATATATATAAGTTAAGAGTAAGGAAATGAATCCGACGGTGTATGTATAGATTAAAAGGGTATGAAAACACACAATGCTGTTAAAATGAAAATATTTTGTATCATATTCATAGCTAATATTGAACAATATTTCGATTTATAATCATCTCAGAGCTTGTTTTTTTTGTTTTTTTATTCCGGACTCATCGAGAGAGAAGCTAAAATAATTTGAATTCAAAACGAAAACATTGATGTTGCAAAAAGCGTGCAAGTCATGCGATCGTTTCGTCATTCGAGAAACGCGTAGCGGATGTGCTAATGACGAAACGATCGCATGATTGTACGCTTTTTGGAACATCAATGTTTCGTTTCGAATTCAAAGTATTTTCAGCTTCTCTCTCGATGAGTCCGGAATAATAAAAAAAAAAACAAGCTCTGAAGATGATTTTTATAAATAGAAATATTTGTCAATATTAGCTATAAATATGATATGAAATATTTTCATTGTGTGTTTATATCCTTTTATATATATATATAATATATATATATAGAGAGAGAGAGAGAGGGAGAGAGAGAGAGACAGACAGACAGACAGACAGACAGAGCAGAGTAGAGATAGATAGAGAGATAAAATAGTAGGGCAGACTGGGCTCTCTAACCTTGGATTGTTAAGCCGTCTAGGAGAAGGAAAACTCGGAATTCAAAAATCCCGAGGTCACTCGTTGATTGGGTTTGTGGCATTCCTTGTGCACCAATTCTTTCCTATCGACTGTGGCAAAAAGTGCGGAATGGTCCAACACAAGCCTTCACCACTATAAACAAATCCCTGTGTTGGTAGTATACTGAATGAACACTCATGGGTCGAAAATCGACGAGAGAGTCCATTTTATATATATATATATTATATATATATATGACTATTATTAATGGATCCTTTCTGTCCACTTAGGACAATGGCGTAATGTCCAGAAAAAAATAAAAAAATAAGAAATAAAAATTCATCTGCATGTGCGCAAGTGACCCTGCAGGCCAATTATTGAGTGACAGTCTTTGGTGCACTGAATGCACACAAACTGTGATGCTTTTGGGGGCTGCTGTATTTTCTCTCTCTTTCTGGCTCTCTTTCTGTCAAAGCTACTCTCCTCTCTGCCTCCCCTCTCTCTGTGCCTTGCTTAACATTGAGGCGGCAGACCACTCTATTCTTTGCATCTACCTCTCACGTGTTTGTGTCAATATGGCATATCCTCATAACGCTCCTGCAGATATCTTTAAATTGTAGGCCTGGTCTACCAACCGATCTAAATCTTCTGTTTATATATATATATATATAATATATTATATTATATATAATATATATATATATTCAAATTTTTTATTCTCAATTTTTTTTTAAAACACATTTTTTTTCTATTGACACATAGATGGGACCCTAAGAGGTACTCCCATTCCAGGGTAGGGTGGACCTGGGAGTAATGTGATGAAGGGGTACTCCATACTCCCCAGAGCTCCAGAATTAGGACTTTACCATCAGATGCNCTTAAATAGAGAGAGATAAAGTGAGATAAAAAGATAGATATATAGATATGAGAAGAGAGAGGTAGACAGAGAGAGGTAGAGAGAGAGAGAGAGAGAGAGAGAGAGAGAGAAAGAGAGAGAGAGAGATGTGTAATCTCTATTAATGATTTTAAATTATTTGGTTAACAAAATGGCGGCGAATAAATTAATCACACAGAAATGTTTAGCAATTTTAAATTCTTAACAAAAATCCAACAAAACATAATTATGGCTGATGACAGACTCTATAGTTAACAAAACAAAACAAAAATAGAAATAAAAAATTACTTTTAAAATAATATAATCGAAGCAAAATTTTAATTGATTATTCTTCCTGTCCGATATATGCCCAAGAGTCGGCAAGAGAATTCATTGGTTATTGATTTTAATATCGCGTAGTTACGGCAGCGGCGGAGCGGTGAATTGGGGCGGGGGGGGGGTGAAGCAATTTGTTCAATTTTCTCTCAGCGAATGACATTCATGTCACAGTCGCTTTTAATGCAAGCGGTATGAACCATATTAACTTTGCAATGGCGTCTTCGTTGTATTAAATTGGGCGACAGAAAACGAAATTCAAGAAAAGAAATGATATTTATTTTAAGACATTGAAGAGATAGGCCCTTTTGACCATGTGACCTTTAGGCCCCTTTTGAGATCTCGATTCGTGCGGACATTTTTTTCTTCCATTTACACCGTCAAAATTCGGTTAATTGTTAAAGCCGATTTTTAGAGTTTTTTTTAATTATAAAAACTAACCCCTAACCCTAACCCCTTACCTGTTGTTTGGTCTCCTGACCTTACATACCCGGCCTAGCTGGGTCTAGTGTGCTTCGGCCACTGGACTGGTGAAGTACAATTGATAGCGTCGATCCCAGGGGGCCATCCCAAGGCAACACCTGCCCTCTTGATTTAAAGGGACAGGGCTGGGTTTATTGACCAGCGTCTGAGGCGCCCCCTTGAGGGGAATGCCGACGGGATCGACGCAATTTTTATGTGAACACGTAAAAATGAGAACTTATGTCCAGCGCTCATAAGTGGGATGAGAGGTAAATATACCTAACCCTAAACCCTTACCATAACCATAACCCTAACCCCTAACCCTAACAAACAACCGGATTTTGACGGTGTAAATGAGAAAATGTCCCCACGAATCGCGGTCGGAAAAGGGGTGCCTAAATGTCATATGCCCGACGCTTTCATTCATCAATATGTTTCTCACCTCAGTATAACTGCAACAGAATACATCTACAAAACACAGGTAGATAAACTAGATTTGAGTGTTGTCTTTCCCAGATCACTTATACTAATTCTATAAACTGAATCACCAAATATTATAAATGGCATATATATATATATAAATGATTTTTCGACAGGGTATCAACACCTTCCTACAACACCATTCAGCAATTATTTGCAATGATATCCAATATTTTCAACAGTGAAAAAGCAATTATTGCAATGATGTCCAATATTTCAACAGTGGAAAAATGATTTTTCGACAGAGTTACAACACCATCCACCTTTATATTATGTGGGATAAAAACTTAAAAGACTCTACCATATATATTAAAATGATTTTTTGAAGTCATATACACCCTTTGCCAAACGGAATTAATCTATAAATAAAAAAAAATAAAAAAATAAAAACGTTTTTTAAAAAAAACACCCTATACATCTTTAACGAATAAAGGGAGGCAACTTCGTTGGCATTACTTCAAAAATTAAAAAATTTTAAAAAATAATAACAGCGTTCGGGAAAATTTAACCGACGTTATTTACAATCCTAAATGTGTCTTTGAGTAAAGAACCACAACAAACACCATTGATCTTACTTCTCAACCTGATGATTGCTTCGGCATGAAACCGCGGTCGTTGATAATGAACATTGATCTATGAAACATTGTAAAATAAATAAATAAATATATATATATATTATATATAAAATAAAGTTTGTTCTTTATAGTATCTTTGAAGCATTGTTTGTATGAGTAATATAAAGATTTTGAAGGCAATTTACAATGCAATATGTGTTGATTTATTTAACTTTTTTTTTTTTTTTCAAAACTAAATATTTTCTTCAGAGTTCTTGAAAGTACTAGGTGATTTTTTATAGTACTTATCCCACAGCGATATTGTTATCATCTGTTGTTTAAGAAGATACTATAAAGAAACAAACTTTATTTGACTATGCCGAGCAAGGCTTATATTTATAGTAAAAATTAAAAGAATTTCGAATATTTACCACGCGGGAGCAGCCGAGCCGTGTTAACATCACGGAATTAGCCGATTTAACATCACGGAAAAAATCTTTCAAATATACGGCGTTCATCAACTTCTTAAACAACGGATGATTACAATCTTGCCGTGGGATAAGTACTATAAAAAAATCACCTCGTACTTTCAATAACTCTGAAGATGGAATTTTACTTCCGAAAATATTTAGTTTTGAAAAAAAAACAAAAGTTAAATAAATTCAACACATATTGCATTGTAAATTGCCTTCAAAGCCTTTATATTACACACACACACCACCACACACACACATATATATATATATATATATTATATATATATATTATTATATATAGTTAAGAGTAAGGAAATGAATCCGACGGTATAAGTATAGATAAAAGGATATGAAAACAAATATTTTATATCATATTCATAGCTAATATTGAACAATATTTCGATTATAAAAATCATCTTCAGAGCTTGTTTTTTTTTTATTTTTATTCCTGACTCATCGAGAGAGAATCTGAAATAATTTGAATTCAAAATGAAAACATTGATGTTCCAAAAAGCGTGCAAGTCATGCGATCGTTTCGTCATTCGAGAAACGCGTAGCGGATGTGCTAATGACGAAACGATCGCATGACTTGTACGCTTTTTGGAACATCAATGTTTTCGTTTCGAATTCAAAGTATTTTCAGATTCTCTCTCGATGAGTCCGAATAAAAAAAAAAAACAAGCTCTGAAGGTGATTTTTATTAATAGAAATATTGTTCAATATAGCTATGAATATGATATAAAATATTCTCATATTAACAGCATTGTGTCTTTTCATATCCTTATAATATATATAGAGAGAGAGAGACAGACAGACAGACAGACAGACAGAGACAAATACAGAGAGAGGGAGAGACAGACAGACAGACAGAGACAAATACAGAGAGAGTGAGAGAGAGAGAGAGAATAGTAGGGTAGACTGGGCTCTCTAACCTTGGATAAGTAACCCGTCTAGGAGAAGGAAAACTCTGAATTTAAAAATCCCGAGGTCACTCGTTGATTGGGTTTGTGGCATTCCTGTGCACCAATTCTTTCCTTATCGACTGTGGCAAAAATGCGGAATGGTCCAACACAAGCCTTCACCACTATAAACAAATCCCTTGTTTGGTTGTATACTGAATGAACACTCATGGGTCGAAAATCGACGAGAGAGTCCATTATATATATATATATATATATATATATATATATATATGACTATTATTAATGGATCCTTTCCGTCCACTTAGGACAATGGCGTAGTGTCCAGAAAAAAATAAAAAAATAAGAAATAAAAATTCATCTGCATGTGCGCAAGTAACCCTGCAGGCCAATTATTGAGTGACAGTCTTTGTGCAATGAATGCACACAAACGTTGATGCTTTTTGGGGCTGCTGGATTTTCTCTCTCTTTCTGGCTCTCTTTCAGTCAAAACTACTCTCCTCTCTGCCTCCCCTCTCTCCGTGCCTTGCTTAACATTACGGCGCCAGACCACTCTATTCTTTGCATCTACCTCCCACGTGTTTGGGTCAATATGGCATATCCTCATAACTCTCCTGCAGATATCTTTAAATTGTAGGCCTGGTCTACCAACCGATCTAAATCTTCTGTTATATTTTATATATATATATATATATTATATATATATATATATATATATATAATATATATTCAAATTTTTATTCCCAATTTTTTTTAAAAACACATATTTTTTCTATTGACCCATAGATGGGACCCTAAAAGGTACTCCCATTCCAGGTTAGGGTGGACCTGGGAGTAATGGTGATGAAGGGGTACTCCATACTCCCCAGAGCTCCAGAATTAGGACTTTACCATCAGATGCATGTTTAGGGATTTTTAGAAATGCCATAAAAATTAACACCTATGGAGAAATAAACATTTTATTTTTATCATATTTTCAAATTAGTTTTCATTTTATTACAATTTAATAACAAGCCTCATCAACCTAAACAGCATCTGATGGTAAAGTCCTAATTCTGGAGCTCTGGGGAGTATGGAGTACCCCTTCATCACCATTACTCCCAGGTCCACCCTAACCTGGAATGGGAGTACCTTTTAGGGTCCCATCTATGGGTCAAATAGAAAAAATATGTGTTTTTAAAAAAAAATTGGAATAAAAAATTTGAATATATATATATATATATATAATATATATATATATATATATATATATATATATAAAATATAACAGAAGATTTAGATCGGTTGGTAGACCAGGCCTACAATTTAAAGATATCTGCAGGAGAGTTATGAGGATATGCCATATTGACCCAAACACGTGGGAGGTAGATGCAAAGAATAGAGTGGTCTGGCGCCGTAATGTTAAGCAAGGCACGGAGAGAGGGGAGGCAGAGAGGAGAGTAGTTTTGACTGAAAGAGAGCCAGAAAGAGAGAGAAAATCCAGCAGCCCCCAAAAAGCATCACAGTTTGTGTGCATTCATTGCACCAAAGACTGTCACTCAATAATTGGCCTGCAGGGTTACTTGCGCACATGCAGATGAATTTTTATTTCTTATTTTTTTATTTTTTTCTGGACACTACGCCATTGTCCTAAGTGGACGGAAAGGATCCATTAATAATAGTCATATATATATATATATATATATATATATATATATAATGGACTCTCTCGTCGATTTTCGACCCATGAGTGTTCATTCAGTATACAACCAACACAGGGATTTGTTTATAGTGGTGAAGGCTTGTGTTGGACCATTCCGCACTTTTTGCCACAGTCGATAAGGAAAGAATTGGTGCACAAGGAATGCCACAAACCCAATCAACGAGTGACCTCGGGATTTTTTAATTCAGAGTTTTCCTTCTCCTAGACGGGTTACTTATCCAAGGTTAGAGAGCCCAGTCTACCCTACTATTCTCTCTCTCTCTCTCTCACTCTCTCTGTATTTGTCTCTGTCTGTCTGTCTGTCTCTCCCTCTCTCTGTATTTGTCTCTGTCTGTCTGTCTGTCTGTCTGTCTCTCTCTCTCTATATATATATATAAGGATATGAAAAGACACAATGCTGTTAATATGAGAATATTTTATATCATATTCATAGCTAATATTGAACAATATTTCTATTAATAAAAATCACCTTCAGAGCTTGTTTTTTTTTTTATTCCGGACTCATCGAGAGAG
>CM042171.1:4831417-4838917 GCA_023376005.1 Doryteuthis pealeii | reverse complement strand
TAACCAAAAATATCATAGCAGCAACGACTCTCTAACCAAAAATAACATTACAGTGCCTCTGTAACCAAGAATAAATTGTAACCCCTCTGTTACCATTTAAACGACATTGTAAGACTTCTGTAACCAAAATTAACATTGCAACGCCTCTATAGCCTGAAACTAACTTAAACGACTCTGTAATTAAAACAATCTCATAGCCTCAGTTTCAAAAAATTGAATTCCAACGTCTCTATAGCCAAGCATACAAAGTGTCTGTAGTAAATAATAACATTCCCACTCAAAAATAGAATTGCAATTTCTTGCTATCCCCACAAGAACATAGTCACACCTGGGTAGCCCAAAATAAAATTGTAACGCCTCTGTAACCTAAAAATAAAAATTGTAACACCTCTGTAGTCAACCATGAAATAGCAATGTCACTGCATCGAACAATATAATAACAAGGTCTCTGAAGTAAAGCATAAAAATGTAACGCCTATCTAGTCAAATGTAATATTATGGCAACGTTTTGTAGCCAAAATTGATTTGCAACTTATCTGTAGCCAAAAATAAACTTGTAACGTTGATAAAATCACATTTTATCACTTTTGAGGCCAGAAATATAATTGTAACATATCTATAACCAAAAATAAAATTGTACCGTGTATAAAATAACATTCTATAGCTTTTGAGGCCAGAAATAAAATTGTAACGTAGATAAAATAACATTTTATCGTTTCTAAGGCCAAATATAAGATTGTAACTTATCTATAGCCACATATGAAATTGTAACGTGTATGAAATAACATTCTATCGCTTTTGAGGTCAGAAATAAAATTGTAACATATCTATAGCCAAAAATAAAATTGTAACGTAAATAAAAAAAAAAACATTTTATCACTTCTGAGACCAAAAATAAAATTGCAACTTATCTGTAGCTATAAATAAAATTGGAACTTCAATAAAATAACATTTTATCGCTTCTGAAATTAAAGGTAAAATTTCAACTTATCTGTATCCGAAAATAAAATTGTAACGCACATAAAATAACATTTTATCACTTCTGAGACCAAAAATAAAATTGTAACTCATCTGTAGCCATAAATAAAATTGAAGCTTCAATAAGATAATATTTTATCGCTTCTGAAACTAAAGGTAAAATTTCAACTTATCTGTATCCGAAAATAAAATTGTAACGCAGATAAAATAACATTTTATCGCTTCTGAGACCAAAAATAAAATTGCAACTTATCTGTAGCCATAAAATAATTGGAACTTCAATAAGATAATATTTTATCGCTTGTGAAACTAAAGATAACATTTCAACTTCTCTGTATCCGAAAATAAAATTGTAACGTAGATAAAATAACATTTTATCGCTTCTGAGACCAAAAATAAAATTGCAACTTATCTGTAGCCATAAAAAAATTGGAACTTCAATAAAATAACATTTTATCGCTTGTGAAACTAAAGGTAAAATTTCAACTAATCTGTATCCAAAAATAAAATTGTAACGTAGATAAAACAACATTTTATCACTTCTGAGACCAAAAATAAAATTGCAACTTATCTGTAGCCATAAAAAAAATTGGAACTTCAATAAAATAACATTTTATCGCTTGTGAAACTAAAGGTAAAATTTCAACTTATCTCTATCCAAAAATAAAATTGTAACGTAGATAAAACAACATTTTATCACTTCTGAGACCAAAAATAAAATTGCAACTTATCTGTAGCCATAAAAAAAATTGGAACTTCAATAAAATAACATTTTATCGCTTGTGATACTAAAGGTAAAATTTCAACTTATCTCTATCCAAAAATAAAATAGTAACGTAGATAAAATAACATTTTATCACTTCTGAGACCAAAAATAAAATTGCAACTTATCTGTAGCCATAAAAAAAATTGGAACTTGAATAAAATAACATTTTATCGCTTGTGATACTAAAGGTAAAATTTCAACTTATCTCTATCCAAAAATAAAATTGTAACGTAGATAAAATAACATTTTATCGCTTCTGAGACCAAAAATAAAATTGTATCACCTCTAAAGCCTAATATATAAGAGTAACGTCTCTTCATATTAAAATTGCAAGAACTAGGTAACCAATAGTGATATTGGAACTTCTGTTCAGCTAAAAGAAATATGGTAACTTCTGTATAGCCAAAAATAAGATGGCACCACTGCTGTGTCTAAAAATAAGCATCGCAACTTCTCTAACGCCAAGAATTCACATTGCATTGTCTCAATAGCCTAAAAATGAAATTTCACCATCCATATCACCAAAAATGAAATTGCAAACCTGTAGCCAAAAATAAAATGGCAATGCGTTTATATGCAAAAAAAAATGAATTGCAACTAATTTGTAACCGAAAATAACATTGTCACGTCTCTGTAGTCTAAAATAGAATTGGATATATATATATATACAGGAACTGTGTACTTAATTTCAAACTGCTACATATTTGTCTTCTTAGCAAAAAAGTATTAATACTGTAGATTCTTGTAATAAATAATACCCTATAAAATCCGTTTAATATGCAAAATATTCAATTTGAAATGCATAAAAAATGCCATATTTGGTTGTGAAGGAATGCAAATGTTTTAGGGTATAGTTAATCATGGCTGAAAAGTCTTCTTCTTCTTCTCTCTCTCTCTCTCTCTCTCTCTCTCTCTCTCTATATTATATTATATATATATATATATATATAATATATATAATATTATATATTAAAGTTCACGCGACCCTAACACACACACACACACATATGTACATTGTTGTATCTATTATTATTTTTAAATAACAAAATGAAATGAAATAATAATAATAGAAAAAATGTAGAAATGTTCCGCACACAAAGAAATATCGACCTTCCTCAGAGTAAATTTTACTCTGAGGAAGGTCGACATTTCTTTGTGTACGGAACATTTCTACATTTTTTCTATTATTATTATTTCATTTCATTTTGTTATTTAAAAATAAGAATAGATACAACAGTGTACACATGGATAAACTCCTGACCGAAATACGTGTAAGTTAAATTAATTAAAATATCCTATTTTATCCATTCAATACTTTCTTTCCTTTCTTTGTCTTTTCAACATATGTATGTATGTATGCATGTCAGGCTAAAATTTGAATTAATATGTTTTAATAAATGTAATATAATACACAAATAAATAATTGTTTTAAATCTAAATAAGATCGTTTTATGTTAATTCGATTACTTTATTCTATTAATCTATTCTTGTTTTTTTTTTCGCTTTTGAAAATCTTATTATAATAGAGAATCTGTGTTTGTGTATCTATCTGTAACCGAAACTATATGATTACTCAAGTCATAAATCCTTTTGTTATTTACGTCACATTCTTCAGGATTTTATTTTTATTTAAACCTCAATTATCAATAAAATTGTTTTGCATTATTCATACTGTTGGTCTTATCTACAGGTATGTGCCTCTCCTCCCACTTATGAGGGCGTGACACAAGGACAATTTTATATGGGCCCACCCACAAGCCGAAGCTCATGGGTGGTAGGTGGAAAAAATTGCGTCGATCCCGTCGGCATTTCCCCTCAAGGGGGGCGCCTCAGGCGCTGGGCAATAAACCCAGCCCTGCCCCTTTAAATCAAGGGGGCAGGTATTGCCTGGGCGGATAGCCCCCTGGGATCGACACTATTAACTTGTAAAGATCCAGGGCCGAAGCCACGAGACCCAACCCGTTGGGCGGTCTACAGGTATTTGCCTCTCATCCCACTTATGAGGGCGTGACACAAGGACATTTTTATGGGGGCCCACCAACAAACCGAAGCTCATGGGTGGTAAGTGGAAAAAATTGCGTCGATCCCGTCGGCATTTCCTCTCAATGGGGGGCACCTCAGGCGCTGGGCAATAAACCCAGCCCTGCCCCTTTAAATCAACAGGGCAGGTATTGCCTGGGTGAGGTAGCCCCCTGGGATCGACGCTATTAACTTGTAAAGATCCAGGGCCAAAGCCACGAGACCCCCGGCGTTGGCCGAAGCTACATGATATTTTCCACGTACCCCACTTGTACGGGTCAGGCACAAGGCCCTATTTATGTGGGACCACCCACAAGCCGAGACTCATGGGTGGCGGGTGAAAAATTGCGTCGATCCTCGGCATTTCCCCTCAAGATGGGCGCCTCAGGCGCTGGGCAATAAACCCAGCCCTGCCCCTCTAAATAAAGGGGACAGGTATTGCCTGGGGGGTTAGCCCCCTGGGATCGACGCTTTTAACTTGTAAAGATCCAGGGCCGAAGCCACGAGACCCCCGGCGTTGGCCGAAGCTACATACTAATAATATGCAATTGCATTTATATATACAACTAAGTAGGCATTTACAGTGTGAAACGGAAGTCTAATTTGCATATTGATGTTAAAAATTTTGATTTTAATTAATATGTGCTTAGTATTATTGATTTCTAATTGTTTAGTTTTATATTAATAAATATGAGCAAAAATCTCGGGGATAAATCTTAAAAGAAATCCATTAACAAGAAAAAAATAATTTTTTTCTTTACTTCCTATTTTAACTAAATAGATAAGCTAGGAAAATTTAACAATGAAAAACGGGAGTGATGGAAGAGTAAGTTTCTCTGTTTCAAATCTTTTCATCTGCATTCTTATTTAGTTTCTAATTTAATACAATATTCTATTACATTGAAAATTTAAATACTTACACGCAGAGGGTGAATGTATTTGCTAGTAATACATAAACATAAATAATTATGGACCATATGACCTTTAGGAACCCCTTTTGCGATCTCGATTCATAGGAACATTTTTCCATTTACACCGTTAAAATCCGGTTTATTGCTAACAGACGATTTTTAGATTTTTATTTTTGAATTATAAAACTGGCCCCTAACCCTAACCCCTAACCCTAATCCCTAACTGTATCACCTAACCCTAACCCCATAACAAACAACCGGATTTTGACGGTGTAAATGGAAAAATGTTCCTATGATTCGAGATCTAAAAGCAGTGCCTAAAAGTCATATGGTCTAAAATTATTTTGAATTTAAATACGGTCATTTTATTTTAATTTAATTACTTTTTTTTATTAAATATCTCTTTTTTTTGGCTTTTGAATATCATACTAAATGTATGATGATTATGATGATGATAATGATAATGATGATGATGATGATGCCTGTTCATTTTGTAACGGTAGGACAATAATCGTTAAGAAACGAGCGCCTCGGTAAAATTCTGGTATTCTGTATTTGAAACCGTTATTTTCTCAGAAGTGAGAAAGATGTCCGCTTCAATAATTCGCTTCTCTAAATAAACAATACGTAAACAAACAGTTATGATTTGTTTCTATCAGTTAAAAAAACCCGCTTCGATAAAGATGTCTCTTTTTCTTTAAATTGTCATTCTCCAAATAAATAATGGATAAAGTCTTATTTTGTTTACACCCGTTAAAAACCGCCATCTTCCTTGGAAGAGACGTCCGGTTTTCATTTTGTCTTTTTTCTTTCTTTCTCAGACTCCATATATGTAATAAATAAATAAGCAGTCATATTTGGCTTTCGTTCTTTAAAAACGGTTATTTTCTTAGAGATTCGATAAAGAAGTTTGCTTTTTTTTCTGTAATATCTAGACTAGAAATAAACGATAGATAAATAATAATAATAATAATAATAATAATAATAATAATAATAATAATAATAATAAGAAGAAGAAGAAGAAGAAGAAGAAGAAAGACTGGAGGATCTGGAAATCAGAGGAAGAATTGAGACCATCCAGATTACTGCACTGCTGTAATCGGCTAGAATACTCAGAAGAGTTCTGGAGACCTGAGTAAACTTGTTGTCACTCAGCCTCCAGTGGAATACCATCAGCTAACGTTGATGTGAAATATTAAAAAGGAGTGAAAATAATAATAATAATAATAATAATAATAATAATAATAATAATAATAATAATAATACTTTTCACTCAATTGGCGGAAACTTCTCCCAGAAGAACAGAAAGGATGCCGCAAGGGAAAAAGAGGAACCCACGATTTTCTGTATATAGACCAATACATTCTTAAAGAAGTAAAAAATAGACGGAAAAATATTGCAATGACTGGATCGATTACTGAAAAGCCTATGACATGGTCCCACATACATGGATTTTAGAATGCCTACAAATGTACAAAATTTCCAACAACATCATAAACTTCATTAAAAAAGCCATGAAAAACTGGCGAGTTCAATTAAAAGCTGGAAAACAATCCCTGGCAGAAGTAAAATTCCTAAGAGGTATCTTCCAAGGAGACTCGTTATCACCACTACTGTTTATTATAGCAATGATGCTGCTCAATTATATACTTAAAAATGTACAAATTCACTAACTCACAAGAAAAGATAAACCACCTAATGCATATGGATGACAAAAAAATTTTGCAAAAAATGAAAAAGAATTGGAGAGCCTAGTACAAACTATTAGAATATATTGCCAGGACATAGGGATGGAATTTGGAATTGAACAATGTGCTATGCTTGTAATAACAAGTGGTGAAAGAAAACTAATGAATGGAATACAACTACCGAACCATGAAACTATAAAATCACTTGATGAAAATGAAAGCTACAAATACTTAGGGATTTTAGAAGCGGACAATATCATGCAAGCAGAAATGAAAGGAAAAGTTTTTTTAAATATCTCAGGAGAACTAGAAAATTTCTAGAAACCAAATTTAACAGCAGAAATCTGATCAAAGAAATCAATACCTGGGTTGTCCTCATTATAAGATACTCAGGACCATTCTTAAAATGGACAAAAGAAAGAGAAAATTAATGACCATGCACAAGGCTATCCACCCTAGAGAGGCTAGAGATAGATTATATGTGTCAAGAAAAGAAGGGGGAAGAGGTCTTGCCAACATAGAGGACTGCGTAGAAACCACAATCCAACAACTCGAAGACTACACAAAAAAGAGTAAAGACAGATTACTTATGGTGGCCAACAATAGTAGATGTGACATATGGACAAACAGAAAAACAACAAAGACTAGAAAACAAAAATGGGAAGTAAAACAATTATATGGACACTTCAAACGACAAATTGGAAAGGTTGCATATGAAAAGACGTAGACGTGGTTAAGAAAAGAAAAAAGGGAAACTGAATCACTAATAATTGCTGCACAGAATAATGCCATAAGGACAAACTATATCAAAGCAAAAATTGAAAAGACCCAACAAAATAGTAAATGTAGATTATGCGGTAATAGTGATGAGACTGTAAACCATGTACTATGCAAATGTAGCAAACTAGCACAAATGGAGTACAAAACTAGACACGACTGGGTTGGGAAGGTGATCCACTGGGAATTATGCAAAAAATTAAAATTTGACCATACAAGAAAATGATATATGCATAAACCAGAATCTGTTCTTGAGAACGAAGACCAGGCCTAGTGTTGATTAACAAAAAAGAAAGAACTTGTCAACTGGTGCATTTGCAGTTCCAGCAGATCACAGGGAGGAGCTAAAAGAAAATGATAA
>CM042171.1:4823917-4828917 GCA_023376005.1 Doryteuthis pealeii | reverse complement strand
CGATCTATCTGCAGTGATTGGTAAGAACAATCATAACACGAAAGAGGATCGATCCGTATTAGAGTCGAGGAAAATCGATTTCCTCTGAAACAAAAAAAAGACGTATTCAGTAATCTTTATTCCTCGTAGTGTTTTTCACTTGATATCATTTGCTATTTGCTACCTACCATCTTTGTTTTACCGGCAAATAAAAGAAATATAAAATTATTTGCCCACCTGCCAAGGATTCAATAAAATAAAGGTTTCTAAATTTCATTACTCGGTGAAAATGGAATTATCTATTTTTCCACACTTCTATGATTTTTGAGTTCAGCCAGTAAAAAAAAAAAAAAAAAAGAAAAAAAGAAAAAAAAAAAGAAAAAATGATTCCGACAAAATATACTCAAGCATCGTCTGTAAATATATTTATTTCGTGTTAGCTGAGTCGGTAGAGCGTTCGGCTAGAAACCACAAGGTTCCTGGTTCGATAACGGCCCTCGCCAAATCAGCGTATGAGTAGCACAGCTGATCTGTTTAAGGAGCTTATGGTCGGTGTGGCACTCCACCTTAGATGCAAAAACAATCTGCTTGGTCTAGCGCTAGTGAAAAGAGGATAGACTCCCTCGCTGATTGGCTGATATCAACTTTAGGCCACCCCGACGACTTTACCTTTACTTATTCATTCTACGGTCTGAATCACCAGCAAAGTACAGTTTTTTTCTAGAAACGGTGTCTGTCGTTGTGTAGTTGGATTTTACGACATGTCAGCACTTGTTGGGTTATTTTATGCTGAAGACGTTTTATTTTATTTATATTTATTTATGAGTAATTTTTTAACTCAGTTTTTCAACACATTTTTCTTTTCAGTTGGAATGTGGAATTGGAATTTTTAAACATCGTGGATCTCAAGACATTTTTACTCATAAAGAATGGAGGCAAGTCTTGAACATCGATTAATTCTAATTATTAAATTATATCATTTCATCAGTAAAATATCAAAAACAAAATCATTTACTTTTCCTCAATATAAACTGATTTTTCTATTTAATCCATAGATGGGACGGTAACAGATATTACCAATTAAGGTCAGGGTGGACCTGGGAGTGATGGTCATGAAGCTGGACTCCACACTCTCCAGAGCTTTAGAAGTGGAACCTTACAATTAGATGCAATATAACGTTATGCCCAAGACAATCAGATGCTCAGTCACTGCCTTCTAACACAGATATGTTAAAAAGGGTTGGGCGTTTGCCATAAAAGTCATCGGCTAGGATAATCATATATATATTTACCAACCCCTCCACACAAGCAGGATGCGACACAAGGTCAAATATATTAAGCGGGGTTTAACAGGTTTGAATTCAGAGTTTTCCTTCTCCTAGACTGGTTACCTAGCCATGGTTAAAGAGTCCAGTCTGCCCTGCTATTTATCCATAGATGGAGGGAGAGTAGGCTTCATAGCTTTCCCAAGAGTATTAGGGCCATTTGAAATTCCAATGGCTTCATCCAAGAATCGAAATCCCGTTGACGAATCCATTTCCTACGACTCTAACCATTACACCACCCGCGTCCGTTCGGACAATCATATAGGCGTCAAGGTTTGATGCGACCAACCCATTGATCATATGGAAGCCTCTCCGACCACCCCTCTAGCCTAAGTAAGGGCCAAAGTGGACTGTTGCATGTCAGTAACTGTTCAACCACCAGGATTCCGTCCTTAAACATCATGAGTCACCACCCTTGGCCTTCAGGTGGTCCCATTCGAGGGTTATCGCTATGCATGGTTACAGTCGGCGTATTCTATAGCACCAGACGAAAGAGCTTCACACAGTTGGGAGAAATAGTGCGGGGTCATACCTTCACCAAGAACATTTGTCCGAAAGAGAAAATAAACGCGTGATTGGGGTGCGAACTCACTTACTATGACGCAGCAGTCCAGCACATTTGCCACTGCACCACGGTGGACCCACCTCGAAATATTGTATATATTTTCCTTCTTCAAATCACAAAAAAGATGAAAATACATAAAATTAAAACTTTAAAATTCAAAATGGAAGTTTCTGTAAAATCTACTGAATATACAGAAACTGAATTTTATTTTTTGGAATTTTTCTTTATTTGCTGCTTAAACCACATCTACTCTGTATATTCTTACATAGTATTAAAACCCTAGTTTTAGTGCATCCCTATATTTAAATCCTGTATTCAATGCCGATGTGCCCTTAAAACAAAGAACATCCATATAAATTTTGCCCTAAACTTAAAAAAAAAGTTCATTACTTTTCTATTCAAAAGAGATGTTGCATAGCCTTCTTTACCGGCACTAAATATCTATATGTTATATACTTCTCTTACTTCTTACTCTGTCGTCTATTCTTCCGGTCGTCTTTGCTTTTGATCGTCTATCATCTATCTTGGTCTGGTATATCTTCTACAGGTCTGGTCTCTCTTATATGGGGATTCCGGGTCTGGTTTCTGTTGAGGATCACTGCTTATCGGAAGCCCTGTGCTATTGTTAGCTTTTAGTAATAACCACAAGACTTCGATTTACGATGATGTTACTTTATTCGTAGAACCCCAGACCAGACATCTGCGCAGGGAGACTCACATCTTCCTAGCTTCGCTTCTAAGTTCTAACTCTCTAACTGAGTTGCTTACTCCTTAAACCGGAAGGGGCTTCTATCGGGGTTCCCGGTTCTCACGATTCTCCCCAGAACGCAAGGTGAGATTGAGGTCAAGCGCTGTCACTCAACCTCCAGGCCATCAGCTGCACTAATATGATTTCTACACTATTGTCATAATCATTAGGTTACTAATGATTATGTAACAGAGAGAGAGAGAGAGAGAGAGGAGAGAGAGAGAGAGAGAGAGAGAGGGATTGATTGGTTGGTTAGATTTTACGGCATGTCAACCCTTGTTGGGTCACTTTATGCCAAAGCCTTATGTTTTGTTAATTTTTGATGGGTACACAATATTTTTGTAAACTCAATTTTTTAAAACACATTTTTAAGATCTCATTTTGTTCTTGTTAACCTATAGAGGGGACCCTAACAGCAGAGGTGCAGTCGGGGTATTCTAAAATCCCAGTCGACAGGGCTAACATATAGAAGCAATGAAATATTTATATATCAAATACGTGTGTTTGAGCATGTTAGTATTTACTCGACAAAAATGCGTCGATTGATGAAAATTTATATAAAAAAATAATTTTATTGTTATAACTCACTGTGACATTTATAAAAACAAGGAACAAAGAAATTTTGTTGTATACCCTTTTCTTACTTCTTACTTCTGGTCGTATTTTCTTTGCTATTCTGATCGTCTATATTGGTCTGGTCTCTTCTAAGGTCTGGACTTTCTTGGGGACTTCGAGTCTGGTTTCTGTTAGGAATTTCTCCTTATCAGAAGCCCTGTGTCATTGTTAGTTTTTAGGTAATAAACACAAAACTTCGATTTACTTTGATGTTACTTTATTTTCAATCCCCAACCCAGACATCTGCGCAGGTGAGACTTACATCCTACGAGCTCGGCTCCTAACCTCTAACTGACTGAGACTTACTTACTACCTAAACCGGCAGAGAGGGTCTTCTCTACCGGTTCTCACGGTATCCACCGGAAGGTTAGGACTGAGGTCAAGCCTTGTCACTCATCCTTCAAGGCCGTGGGCTGTAGCTTATGACGGACATTTTGATTTCTACACTATTGCCATAAATATTAGGTATCTAATAATTATGTAACAATTTATTATTAGAAAAAAATTGTTTTTGATGTTTATAATATTGAGGTTCCAGCTATACTAAATATTAATACTCTTGTTTCTGAATCTTCCGACCGTTATTATCTTGCAAACACCATATGGTTAAAATGAGACCGCCCAAATAGTCCGAGATGAGATACAAAAATATAAATCCTGATTTTCTGGTGTTGCTTATACGTCGAATTATTATTTCTTATGAGTGTCATCTCTTCAACTGAATAATGGACATGCTACACAAAAAATGTAAGAAAGAAAAAAGGAAAGGGAGTAGGAGAAAAATAGAGAGAAGGAGTTAGCGCGCGAAGGCGATAACGCTACCCTGTTCCAATCAAACATGATGAAAAAATGAAAAGAAGGAAAAAAAGAAGAGAGAGAGAGAGAGAGAGAGAGAGAGAAGAGAGAAGAGAGAGAGAGAGAGAGAGAGACATAGATTAACATCAAGATTATTATATATTGAACAATTTCACAATAGCGCTTAACATAGCAAACATTATAATTATTTGGATTATTCGGTCTATTGTCCTCATCTTTATTTTTATAGTCCGAATAATCCAAATAATACTAATTATCAAGCCTCATCTAAAGAATCCATTGACATAATATCAAACACTGTAAAAATTAGATTATCATACTGATGTATATCCGCAGGTCCCGATAGTAGCAAATATATAACGAATGATAGAACGAGAAGAAAAAGCATTCTTGTCGATGTTTCTGATACTGTCAGCACGGTCAAGACTCGCTGTGAAGGATGTGCGTAGAAAGAAGAACAAATGGCCAATTATTAGGCTCTTCTCCAGATAAATGAACCGCATTGGAAAATGAAAGGCTTCTAGCTCATTATCTGCAAACCTTCTGGGGTTGAGTCCACTTGAGGGTATTGGGGATAATAGGGAATGGAGGAAGGAAGCTCTACACTAAAATTAATCCCTTAACGTTCAAGTTGACCAGATTAATGTAATCAAAATTCACCCCTTTTGGCAGAACACAAACTAGAGACATGGCTTCTTCATTTAGTTCAATGTCCTTTCAGATTATCGACAATCTATCTATCTATCTATCTATCTATCTATCTTTATATAGATGTATGTATATCTATCTATCTATATCTATATATATATATATATATATATATATATATATACATATACATCTACATATATACACATGCATCTATCTATCTACCTATCTATCTATCTATATAGATAAACACACACGCATATATATTCATATAGATAGATAGATAATAAAGTAATATATAATA
>CM042171.1:4796271-4816317 GCA_023376005.1 Doryteuthis pealeii | reverse complement strand
AGTTCACCTGAATTCTAAAATTCATGTTTAAATCTTATCCGTGAAAATTTTGATTTTTTTCCACAGGAAAAAAAAAATTAAATTTATTTCACACAGAAAATAAAATATTTAAATCACCACAAAAGATTGAAAATCTTCGTAAAATTAATTTTTAAAATTTTTTTTTTACAATTTATAGAATATAGTACATACCAATTACATAAGCAAAAAAAGTTTTCAAATATTCAATCTTATGACATTTTTTTGCACTTTTTATTTCCCGATTTCATTATTTTTTTCCTAAAAAACTATAATTCGATACGTTATACAATTCATTGATATAGTTATTCAGCCTCTTATCTTTATAGAAAAAAAAGTACCAAATTATATTTTCCACGTCATTTTTTATCTCATAAAATAAAATAGGGCGGCGGTGATAGACCCTCGTAAAAAAAATCCCCTAATATATTTTAGAAAAAAATATTTCAGATGTATTTACATCCAATGGTAACATTTATTGGAAATTTTCGGGAAAATCCGCGACCATAATTGATTTTTCATAGAATTTTTTAAAAATCCTCTTATCGCTAACTTGTTTTTAAGCTACGTTAAATTTCCAGTTGATTTTAACAGTGCCAAAAATTGAAAACATGTTTTTACAATTCATAATTTCCATTATTTTCGAAAAGCTGATAAAATTTTAAAAAAATCAATCAGGAGTTTATTTAATGTTTTTTCTTTCGAATGGAAAACTTTTCAAGAAAATATTAATTTTCTGCAAGCTTTCTTGTGTTAAATGTAGGGGGGGGGTAAATTGCACAGGGTCAAATTTGGTGGTACCTAATATTATATATATATATTCGTAGTTAGGATCTTTCACGTGTGGTTTAACCAAGCTGATGCAGGTGACCATAAGGAGATCTCAAGCTGCCTTAATACAGTGCAGTAGAGGACAGAGCAAGAACAAGTATATATATATATATATATATATTATATATATATATTATATATATATATATATATATATTAAGGCCTGGCCTTAGTAATAAAAAAATTCTAGTAATAAAAAAACGGATAGCAAAGCCTGGAATAAAAAGACAATGTTGAACAGACACACACACATAAACACACACATGCAGACGTACACATACACTTTATTTGCGAAGATATCATCCAGGAATACAAACAGAATGGAAAGATCTAGCAAAACCAGGTAACAGCTCCGAAATGAAATTTTAAAACGCTATAATAGGTGATTAAAGTTCTCATATCTCTACCGCATTCTTAGAATTGATCACTTTCTTTGGCATCAATGGAATTCTACACATCGAATCTACCAGAAAAACAAAAAATCTCGAAACTTTGAATACTTAAAAATTAAGTGATTTTCTTTGGACCTATAAATTCAATAAAAACCGACACCGACATTGTTCATGCAAATTTATGATTTCAGGCACTATAAGGTTTTTTTAAGTGTTCAATCCACTGCCAATCCTTGCGAATTAAGCGCTTCCTTAAAAATCAATGCATTCTACGCATCGAAATCTATCAATAAAGCCAATTAAATACACATCTAAAATTTTAACGAAATTGAAAATTTAAAACGCCATAAACAGGTCATTAAAGTTCCTCATATCTCCCTTAATTTCTTAGAATGATCACTTTCTTTGCGCATCAATGAATTCTTATACATCGAATCTAACGAAATGAACTTATCTCGAAACATTACGAATAAATCAAAGGTAAACAACAATATAGTTACTTCATTTTTCTTTACGCTTACATTGGGATGGCCTTCAAAAGCAACCACCAAAACACACTCACATTACAGACACACACACATTCACACACACACAACAACACACATATACATATATATATATAGCAGAAAGGCTATTAGATAGATAACCTACTTATTTTTTTGTGTTTCACAAAATAGATCATCAGGTTTTAAATCGAAAACGAATTAATTGAGGACAATCGGGGAAATGAAAAATACAATAAACAAGTATACAATTTATAACATTGACATATTAGGTATTTAATCGTATCGACGTCGAAGTTGCGATTACTCGATATTTCATTCAATTATTTGGCCAAACTTACGTATTGGGCACTTTTTACTTTTAGCTCTAGATAATCCTTAGTGCGTTTATATATATATATATATATATATATAATATAGTATATTATTATAATCTTCCTATATAATATATATAAAATATAATATAATATATATATGGTTTGGCCCGACTACCTTGGTTCTTTTCTTTCTTTTTTTATTTTCTCCAGGTGATGTTTGGGAGCATATTTTAACAATTCAACTATTTGCCGGGGTTTTTCTTTACAGCAAGTGTTTTTTACTAATAATTTGGTATATATATTATATATATATATATTATATATATATATATATATATACTATACTATATATATATATCGTATCCGACGCGCGAAGTTGCGATTAACTCGATATTTCATTCCTGCGTAGTAACTTTATTTTCATAATACCATCTGACCCCAAAAGGAGCCAGTCAAACAGAAACGCTTGACAAAAGAGTGAACGATGCACTCGAAATAACGGTAAATAAATGGGATTTAAAGCAAACAATATTCTAATCTCTAATCGTCATTTATTTCATTTCTTTCTTTCATGCTTCAAAAAAAAATATTTTCTCATAAATAGATAATATAGATATATCTTTATATTTTCGGGAAATAGGCTCGATTACGGTTTTAAGAGCTGTATTTATTTATTTCATTATAGTATACAATACATTTAAGGTGAATTGTTATCATTGGTTTTCCAAGCAGCATGCTACCCACTTTTCGTCAAGCAAATACAGGGAATGTCAATTCATTCATATTTATGGTTGTTTTTGTGAGCCTGATCCGACTCTGAATTCCCCTGGGCGGTATGGTAATCTTTTTTATATTTATTAAGTGTTCATTACGGGTGTAATATATATATATATTATATAATTATATATATATATATATATATATTATATATTAATACCAATTGGGAAAAGGTATGAATCCATTATTTTTTCCGTTCCAGCTATGGTTTAAATAGTAGGCAGACTGGGTCCTTCAGCCTTGGGTTAGATAACCGTCTATGAGAGGGATAACTCATGAATTCAAAATCCTGAGGCGGTTCGCTTGATTCGTGTTTGTGGCAACCTTTTATTGCACAATCTTTCCCCTTCCCCCCCCGCCCCTTCCCCATATCGACTGTGCCAAAAAGGTGTGGGATGTCCAACACAATAAACAAATCACTATAAACAAATCACTGAGTGGGTGTTCATTGTATGTAACGAACCCTCATGCGTTCGAAAATCGACGAGAGAGGTTCCATAATATATATATATATATATATATATATATATATATATATATATATATATTATATATATATAGTTCATCAGCAGCTTCTAAAGCGGAACTTCAGCTACAAGTACTTTGATTCTCTTTATATCTCCCGTATCCCAACCAGTCCTGTTGTATACAAAACAGTTCCAAAATTGTCTTCTTTTTGAACACCTCAAGCTCAACCTTCGTGTGGTGGAACCAGAAATTTATCCGAACCCTCCGCACGGTCGTAATTTCTTTTTAATTTTCTCGTTCCTATTGAAAAGGGGGAAAAATACATTTTTTTCAACAATTCCAATCTACCGTATATAACCAAATCTTATAATGAATTTCACTCTGATGAGAATTGACCGAAAAAGAATTGTTTATTTTAGATATACATCTAATTTATAAGGGTAGCCCTTAATTTTCTTTTTTAGAAATGTTTCCATCTCTTTCATGATGGAATACGCCTTCTACGTGTACCTCATAAAAAATTTGTACTATAGAAACTTTTCATATTATACGTATATTATATATATATATATATATATATATATATATATATATATTATATATATATATTATAATAAAGGTTTGTTTTATAGTGTATTCGAAGAGCATTATGGTAATTGAATAAGTGTTTTTTGAAGGCTGCAAAATAATGCGATGTATAAAACATATTTATTTACTTCTTTGTGTTTTTTATTTTTTTTAAAAATACTTAATATGTTCGATAAAAATCCATCAATTGAGAGCAGTAAGAAAAGTATTAAGAAGCCGGAAAAAGAAGATTTTAAAGGATTTTCAAACATTTCCCGCTGAACACCGTCGGAACTTGAACAACACGGACATTCACGAACTTAATCGCATCTTTCAAATTTCAATTTCAGCGTTCATCAACGTATTAATAACAACTGTTGATTTTTACCAAACATGAATGGATGAATGACTTCTTACTGTCCTCTGATGATGGATTTTATCCGAAAATTATTAAGTATGTTTCAAAACGAAAACAAAAAAAAAATAACAAAGGAAGTAAAAAATATGTTTTCCAACATACATCGCCATTATTTTGCTGCCTTTCAAACAACAACTAATATATATATATATATATAATATAATAATATATATATATATATATATATAATATATATTCACGTCTATATACGCAGGGTTCATCAATTAATAAGCATCTGCCAGAAGAGTTTCAGCATGACCTTATTTACTGAGTAATGCACCTTGAACGGGTTTTTTATCTGGAGAATCAGTGTATTCCAACTCAACTTATTCAACAGAGCACTAATAGAGCAAACTCATGTTTAGCCCATTTGTAACGAATTAGCTCAGTCGGTAGAGCGTTTCGCTTAGAAACCACCAGGTCTTCCAGTGTTACATATCTATGCGGTTAGCATAAAGATTACTGTTCAATCCCCTGTATTTCTAGAGATGGCCCTTTTCATTATCACGGGCGGGGACTTTCCATGGAATAGTACAGAAAGCCCGCGAAAATACGTGAAGTTCACGTGGGACCCTGTTGGCCTCCTTCAGCTATTTCAGTTGCGACGTCAGCGTCGTGAAGATGTTCCTGCCTTAACTCACATTACGCGTGCTATGTTAGTCAGATGTTTAGTTACATGAACTGTTTAGTTAAGGAAATAAAATTTTAAGAAATAACACAGTCTTGTGCATTAATTAATCTTGTTTAACAAGACTGATAAGAACATGAAGAAGAAATGAGTAAAATTGCGACCGACCACCAAACGATGACACCAAGACGAAGTCACCAAGACGAAGTACCCCAAAAAGAAGAACCTAAGATAAAAAGATGAACGAAGAAGAAGTTAAGAAGAAGTAATGAGGAAGGGTATACAGCATCCAGTTCGAAACCGACCCTCGCCAACTCAGTGTATGATAGGCGCATAAAATTGCGGCTAAAGTTAAAGGAGCTGATGGTAGGTGTAGCGCCCCATCTCAGACGCAAAAAACCAATCTCCTTGGTCTAGTGGCTAGTGAAAAGCGGGATAGACTCTCTTCTTGATTTGGCTAATACAGACTCAGGCACCCGACGACTTTACTTATTTTTTTACAAATCACACATTCTTCTGTAACTTTCATTATGGTGTGTACTTCACAGCCAGCCAGCATTTTGATGATAGACCTCTGTTCACACTTGTAACCCTCTGTTTAATTTGCACTCATTTGAATAGCCACATAACAAATATTTCTTGCGAGATTAGAATAATTTTTTCTTTAAAACTAATTTCAAACAAAGCAGAGTTTACATGTTATGGAAAAATTATCCTTTAAAAAAAATAAAAACTGAAAGAAAGAAAAATGTAGAATTTTCAAAGAAATCCATTTATTCCCTGAATGACTTCTGCCATTCTCGATTAAAAAGTTAAGTAAATTCTATGCCCACTTTCTGCGGGGCCTGAAGTTGACATAGATTAAACGATATACACCGCCATTTTATTACTCTCTGCCTAAAATGGGTTTTGTCAATAAAAGAAAACAACAGTTAGTTTCCATTATAGATTACATTTATTACAAAATTTCAAATCTATAAAATCGCCCAGTAAATATTTTTATAAAGGCATTCTTTTTAATATATCCATTAGGCAATTTCAAATATTTCAAAATCCAAATAAATACTAATCTGAAATGAAAACACATTTATGAATTTAAGGACAATTGTCAGCCCTTATGTGGAGTATGAAAAAAAAAAAATTACATTTTCGGTTCACGTGTAGTGGCTGAAGGTACTTTGATACATATGTAGAGAAAGAAATGTAATGCAAGGAAGCTGAAATGAATTTTCAATGGTACTCGGAAAATTGAATGTATCGACATTTAGGCTGGATTTACAAATAAGTAATCATAACACAAACTAGAATGCTTCTGGTTGGATTTTAAGCCAGTTCAACCCTGATGGTAGGTTGTGTCACTTTCACCTCAGCAAAACAATCTCTGTTTAGCCACTAGCCATAAAAAAAAAACTTCCTCACTGTTCGGCTGATACCAACTGTTACAAATTATTGGATCCTAGACTTTATAAGGAGTGTAGAAATCATATGGCGATTAGTGCAAGCTGATGGCATGAGAGTGGTGACGGCGCGACCTCCCTCTCACCTTGAGCTTGCGGGCGATGGATCGTTTGAGAACCGGGAAGGCATGTCTTCCGGTTTAAGGATATAGTAAAGTTTAAGGCAGTTAGAAGTAGAAGCCGAGCTAGTAACATGTAAGTTCTCAAACACTGCGCACGAATGTCTGGTTGGGGATTTACAAATAAAGTAAACATCAATAAATTTGATAAATAAGTAGGAGACAGAGGTTTAGTGGTGAGTTTCTAGTACGATAAGAAGAATAGAGTTTATCAAATAATATGGTCAAGGTAGATAATATAAAGAAAACACAATAAAACAAGTCAGGAAAAAAAAGCAAATAAAAATAATAAAGAGGTAGAAAAATAAGTCAAAAAGTAAGTAGGAAATCAGTATATATAACTAGGACCAATTACGGGCAGAACCAACAAATTAAATAGTGAAGTCAAGCAGGATGAGAAGTAGAGAGCAAAAATAGAATTAAGTAATGATGGATGAATTTGAGAAAGTAAGTAAAAATAGGAAAAAGAAGATATTAGAAATAAGACAAGAGAAGTAAGAAAAGTAAAGAATAAAAATAAAGAAATTAAAAAAGAATCAGAGACTGTAAAATATGCAATTAGTTAGTAAATCGAAGCTTGGTTTATTACCTAAAAAACAACTCAATGACACAGGGCTTCTGATAAGGAGTGATCCCTAACAGAACCAGACCCGAATCCCCATAGAAGACCAGACCAGACCTTAGAGAAGATTTCAGACCCAGCACGCAAAGATGCTTAGAAGATAGAACAAAGCCGGCCAAAAGAAAATTTACGACCAGAGTAAGAAGTAAGAAAAGAGTATACAACATATTATATCGATTTGGTACCCCCGTGAAAACGTCAGTATATAACACATTAGGCCACTCTTTGCGTACGGTGAAAACGTCAGTATATAACACAATAGGCCACTCTTGGTAACGGTGAAAAACGTCAGTATTATAAACACAATAGGCCACTCTTAGTACGGTTGAAAACGTCAGTATATAACACAATAGGCCACTCTTTGGGTACGGTGAAAACGTCAGTATTATAACAACAATAGGCACTCTATTGTGTTATATACTGACGTTTTTCACCGTACCAAAAGAGTGGCCTATTGTGTTATATACTGACGTTTCACCGTACCAAAAGAGTGGCCTATTGTGTTATATACTGACGTTTTCACCGTACCAAAGAGTGGCCTATTGTGTTATATACTGACGTTTTCACCGTACCAAAGAGTGGCCTATTGTATATTACTGACGTTTTTACACCGTACCAAGAGTGGCCTATTGTGTTATATACTGACGTTTTCACCCGTACCAAAATCGATATAATATGTTGTATACTCTTTTCTTACTTCTTACTCTGGTCGTATTTTCTTTGGCCGGCTTTGGTTCTATCTTCTAACATCTTGCGTCTGGGTCTGAAATCTTCTAAGGTCTGGTCTGGTCTTCTATGGGGATTCGGGTCTGGTTTCTGTTAGGGATCACTCCTTATCAGAAGCCCTGTGTCATTGTTAGTTTTTAGGTAATAAACACAAGACTTCGATTTACGTTGATGTTACTTTATTTGTAAATCCCCAACCAGACATTCTGCGCAGTGAGACTTACATGTTACTAGCTCGGCTTCTAACTTCTAACTGACTTAAACTTACTATATCCTTAAACCGGAAGACATGCCTTCCGGTTCTCACGATCCATCCCCGCAAGTCAAGGTGAGAGGGAGGTCAAGCGCCGTCACTCACTCTCAATGCCATCAGCTGCACTAATCGCCATTATGATTTCTACACTACCTTATAAAAGTCTTAGGGATCCAATAATTATGTAACAGTTGGTATCAGCCGAACAGTGAGGAAGTTTATTTCTTTTGCTAGTGCTAAACCAGAGAAATTGTTTTGCTGAGGTGAAGTGACACACCTACCATCAGGGGTTGACCTGGCTTAAAATCCAACCAGACAGCATTCTAGTTTGTGTTTATGATTACTTATTGTAAATCCAGCCTAAATGTCGATACATTCAATTTCGAGTACATTGAAATTCATATTCAGCTTCCTGCAATTACATTTCTTTCTCTACATTGTATCAAAAGTACCTTTCAGCACTACCACGTGACCGAAATGTAATTTTTTTTTCATACTCCACATAAGGTGCTGACAAATTGTCTTAAAATCTCATAAATGTGTTTCATTTCAGATTACGTATTTATTTTGGATTTTGAAATATTTGAAATTGCCTAATGGATATATTAAAAGAATGCCTATAAAAATATTTACTGCGATTTTATAGATTTGAAATTATTGTAATAAATGTAATTCTATAATGGAAACTACTGTTGTTTTCTTTTATTGAACAAAACCCCTTTTAGCAAGAGAGTAATAAAATGGCGGTGTATATCGTTTTAATCTATGTCAACTTCACCCCGCAGAAAAGTGCATAGAATTTACTTAACTTTTAATCGAGAAAATGGCAGAAGTCATTCAGGGAATAAATGGATTTTCTTTGAAAATTCTAACATTTTCTTTCTTTCAGTTTTTTATTTTTTTAAAGAATAATTTTCCATACATGTAAACTCTGCTTTGTTTGAAATTAGTTTAAAGAAAAAATTATTCTAATCTCGCAAGAAATATTTGTTATGTGGCTATTCAAATGAGTGACAAATTAAACAGAGGGTTACAAGTGTGAACAGAGGTCTATCATCAAAATGCTGCTGGCTGTGAAGTACACACCATATGAAAGTTACAGAAGAATGTGTGATTTGTAAAAAAATAAGTAAAGTCGTCGGGGTGGCCTGAAGTCTGTATTAGCCAATCAAGAAGAGAGTCTATCCCCTTTTCACTAGCACTAGACCAAGGAGATTGTTTTTGCGTCTGAGATGGGGCGCTACACCTACCATCAGCACTTACTTTACCGCATATATCCATGCGCTACTCATACACTGAGTTGGCGAGGGTCGGTTTCGAACTGGATGCTGTATACCCTTCTCATTACTTACTTCTTACTTCTTCTTCTGTTCATCTTCTATCTTAGGTTCTTCTTTGGGTACTTCGTCTGGTGACTTCGTCTTGGTGTCATCGTCTTGGTGGTCGGTCGCAATTTACTCATTTCTTCTTCATGTTCTTTATCAGTCTTGTTACCAAGACATTAATTAATCACAAGACTGTGTTATTTTCTTAAACTTTTATTTCCTTAACTAAACAGTTCATGTAACTAAACATCTGACTAACATAGCACGCGTATGCTGAGTTAAGGCAGGACATCTTCACGACCTGACGTCCAACTGAAAACTGAGGAGCCAACCAGGTCCCACGTGACTTCACGTATTTCGCGGGCTTTCTGTACTATTCCATGGAAAGTCCCGCCCGTGATATGAAAAGGGCCATCCCTCTAGAAATACAGGGGATTGACAGTAATCTTATGCAACCGCATAGATTATGTAACACTGGAGACACTGTGGTTTCTAAGCGAACGCTCTACCGACTGAGCTAATTCGTTACAAATGGGCTAAACATGAGTTTGCCTCTATTAGTCTCTGTTGAAAATAAGTTGAGTTGGAATACACTGATTCTCCGATAAAAAACCCGGTTCAAGGTGCATTACTCAGTAAATAGGTCATGCTGAAACTCTTCTGGCAGATGCTTATTAATTGATGACCCTCGTATATAGACGTGAATATATATATATATATATATATATATATATATATATATATATATATATATATAATATATATTAGTTGTTGTTTGAAGGCAGCAAAATAATGCGATGTATGTTGGAAAAACATATTTATTTACTTCCTTTGTTATTTTTTTTTTGTTTTCGTTTTTGAAACATACTTAATATTTTCGGATAAAATCCATCATCAGAGCAGTAAGAAGTCTTCATCCCATTCATGTTTGGTAAAAATCAACAGTTGTTATTAATACGTTGATGAACGCTGAAATTGAAATTTGAAAGATCGGCTAAGTTCGTGAATGTCCGTGTTGTTCAAGTTCCGACCGGGTGTTCAGCGGGAATGTTTGAAAATCCTTTAAAATCTTCTTTTTTCCCTTCTTTAATACTTCTTACTGCTCTCATGATGGATTTTATCCGAACATATTAAGTATGTTTAAAAAAAATAAAAAAACAACAAAGAAGTAAATAAATATGTTTTTCATACATCGCATTATTTTGCTGCCTTCAAAAAACAACTTATTCAATTACACATAATGCTTCGAATACACTATAAAAACAAACCCTTTATATATATATATATATATATATATATATATATATATATATATATATATATATATATATATATATATATGAAAAGTTTCTTATCAGTAACAATTTTTTTATGAGGACACGTAGAAGCGTATTCATCATGAAAGAGATGGAAACATTTCTAAAAAGAAAATTAGGCTACCCTTATAATTAGATGTATAATCTAAAATAAACAATTCTTTTTTCGGTCAATTCTCATCAGAGAAATTCATTGATAGATGGTTATACGTAGATTGGAATTGTTGAAAAAAATGTATTTTTCCCCCTTTTTCAATAGGAACGAGAAATTAAAAGAAATTACGAACCGTGCGGAGGGGTTCGGAAATTTCTGGTTCCACCACACGAAAGGTTGAGGCTTGAGGTGTCAAAAAGAAGCAATTTGTGGAACTGTTTTTGTATACACAGGACTGGTTGGATACGGGAGATATAAAGAGACTCAAGTACTTGTAGCTGAAGTTCGCTTCTAGAACTGCTGATGAAAACATATATATATATATATATATATATATATATATATATATATATATATATATATATATATATTATGGACTCTCTCGTCGATTTTCGACGCATGAGGGTTCGTACATACAATGAACACCCACTCAGTGATTTGTTTATAGTGATTTGTTTATTGTGTTGGACCATCCACACTTTTTGGCACAGTCGATAGGAAAGAATTGGTGCATCAAAGGTTGCCACAAACACAATCAACGACCGACCTCAGGAATTTTGAATTCAGAGTTATCCCTCTCATAGACTGGTTATCTACCCAAGGCTGAAGGACCCAGTCTGCCCTACTATTTAACCCATAGCTGGACGGAAAATATATGGATTCATACCTTTCCCAAGGGTATTATATATATATATATATATATATATTATATATATATATATATATATATATATTACACCCGTAATCGAACACTTATAAATATAAAAAAGATTACCAATACCGCGCCAACAGGGAATTCAGAGTCGGATCAGCTCACAAAAACAACCATAAATATGAATGAATTGACATTCCCTGTATTTCTTGACGAAAAGTGGGTAGCATGCTGCTTGGAAACCAATGATAACAATTGCACCTTAAATGTATTGTATACTATAATGAATAAATAAATACAGCTCTTAAAACCGTAATCGAGCACTTTATTTCCCGAAAATATAAAAAGATATATCTATATTATCTATTTATGAGAAAATATTTTTTTTATGAGCATGAAAGAAAGAAATGAAATAAATGACGATTAGAGATTAGAATATTGTGCTTTAAATCCCATTTATTTACCGTTATTTCGAGGTGCATACGTTCCTCTTTGTCAAGCGTTTCTGTTTGACTGCTCCTTTTGGGGTCAGATGGTATTTATGAAAAATAAAGTTACTACGCAGGGAATGAAATATCGAGTTTAATCGCAACTTCGAGCGTCGATACGATTATATATATATATTATATATATATTATATATATATATATATATATATATATATATATATATACCAAAATTATTAGTAAACACTTGCTGTAAGAAAAACCCCGGCAAATAGTTTGATTGTAAAAATATGCTCCCAAACATCACCTGGAGAAAATAAAAAAAGAAAGAAAAGACCAAGGTAGTCGGGCCAACCATATATATATATATATATATATATATATATATATATTAGGAAAGATATATATATATATATATATATATATATATATATATATATATAAACCACTAGGATTATCTAGAGCTAAAAGTAAAAAGTGCCCAATACGTAAGTTGAGCAAATAATTGAATGAAATATCGAGTTAATCGCAACTTCGACCGTCGATACGATTAAATAACCTAATATGTCAATGTTATAAATTGTATACTTGTTATTGTATTTTTCATTTCCGCGATTGTCCTCAATTAATTCGTTTCGATTAAACCTGATGATCTATTTTGGTGAAACATAAGTAGGTTATCTATCTATACCTTTCTGCTATATATATATATGTATATGTGTGTGTGTGTGTGTGTGTGAATGTGTGTGTGTCTGTATGTGAGTGTGTTTGGTGGTTGCTTTTGAAGGCCATCCCAATGTAAGCGTAAAGAAAAATGAAGTAACTATATTGTTTGTTTACCTTTGATTTATTCGTAATGTTTCGAGATAAAGTTCATTTCGTTAGATTTCGATGTATAGAATTCATTGATGCCAAAGAAAGTGATCAATTCTAAGAATTAGCGGAGATATGAGAACTTTAATGACCTGTTATGGCGTTTAAAAATTTCAAATTTCGTTAAAATTTTAGATGTGTATTTAATTGGCTTTATTGATAGATTTCGATGCGTAGAATGCATTGATTTTTAAGGAAGCGCTTAATTCCAAGGATTGGCAGTGATTTGAACACTTAAAAAAAACCTTATAGTGCCTGAAAATCATAAATTTCATGACAATTGTCGGTGTCGGTTTTATTGAATTTATAGGTCCAAAGAAATCACTTATTTTTTAAAGTATTCAAAGTTTCGAGATTTTTTGTTTTTCTGGTAGATTCCGATGTGTAGAATTCATTGATGCCAAAGAAAGTGATCAATTCTAAGAATCGGTAGAGATATGAGAACTTTAATCACCTATTATAGCGTTTAAAAATTTCAAATTTCGGAGCTGTTACCTGGTTGCTAGGATCTTTCCATTCTGTTGTATTCCTGATGATATCTTCCAAATAAAGTGTATGTGTACGTCTGCATGTGTGTGTTTATGTGTGTGTGTCTGTTCAACATTGTCTTTAATTATTCCAGGCTTTGCCTATCCGTTTTTTTATTACTAGACATTTTTTTATTACTAAGCAGGCCTTAATATATATATATATATATATATATATATATATATTATATATATATATATATATATATATATATTGTTCTTGCTCTGTCCTTCTACTCACTGGTATTAGGCACATTGAGCTCTCCTTATGGTCTACCTGCATCAGCTTGGTTAAACCACACGTGGAAAGATCCTAACTACGGAATATATATATATATATTAGGTACCACCAATTTGACCCTGTGCAATTTACCCCCCCCCCTACATTTAACACAATGAAACTTGCAGAGAAAAATTAATATTTTCTTGAAAAAGTTTTTTCCATTCGAAAGAAAAAACATTAAATAAACTCCTGATGATTTTTTAAATTTTTTATCAGCTTTCGAAAATAATGAAAATTATGATTGAAAAACAATGTTTTCATTTTTGCACTGTTAAATCAACTGAAATTTAACGTAGCTAAAAACAAGTTACGATAAGAGGATTTTTAAAAAATTCTATGAAAAATCAATTAATGGTCCGATTTTCCCGAAAATTTCCATAAATGTTTACCATTGGATGTAAATACATCTGAAATATTTTTTTTCTAAAATATATTAGGGGAAATTTTTTTTACGAGGTCTATCACCCCCCCTATTTTATTTTATGAGATAAAAAAAATGACGTGGAAAATAAATTTGGTACTTTTTTTTCTATAAAGATAAGAGGCTGAATAACTATATCAATGAAATTGTATAACGTATCGAATTATAGTTTTTTTAGGAAAAAATAATGAAATCGGAAATAAAAAGTGCAAAAAAAATGTCATAAGATTAATATTTGAAAACTTTTTTTTGCTTATGTAATTGGTATGTACTATATTCTATTAAATTGTAAAAAAAAAAAAATTTTTAAGAAATTAATTTTTACGAGATTTTCAATCTTTTGTGTGATTAAATATTTTTATTTTCTGTGTGAAATAAATTTAATTTTTTTTTTCCTGTGGAAAAAAATCAAAATTTTCACGGATATTTAAAAACATGAATTTTAGAATTCAGGTGAACTAAAAGTTGGTCCAATCCGTGCTCGATTAATATTTTTAAAAGAATTTGTAATTTTTATTGTTGAATAGTAATGTTTGGTTCTTAGAATATATGGAAGGGCATAACCGTCATATTTGTTTTACAAAGAGACGAGACGAGTCGCTTCTGAATAACAACCGAAGATAAGATAATTTTTTTCGCTATTAGAATACAAAGTAAGTATAGAGGATTATTTTATCAGTTTTTCTCTTAGAAAAAATGTTCAAATTTTCATTTCATTTTCGATTTTAAAAAGTAATACCAAAACCGAAGATTTTTTTTAACGTCAATTTCACGGTGACATTTTACTATTAAATTTTTTCTAGTTTTTATTCATGTTAATAGTAAAAACATTGTTTTTCGTTCATAATTTTCATTATTTTCCTAAGCTGAATTTTTAAAAAATCATCAGTACCTTTTAAAATGTTTCTTCTTTCGAATGCACAAAAAAAATTCTAGATAATATTTCAAGATAAAAAAAAAAGAATATCTTAAAAATCGTTGAAAACAAATAAAATCGGTTATTGAATATGCACAAGACAAAAAGTTAAATTAGTGTTATCCATACTTTTACTGGTTGATCGTAAAAGGGAAATAATTTGTAACTTTTCTGTCTATATTACGGTCTGAAAATTACCCTTTCGCATGTAATACGGGCAGGTTTGTTTATTTTTTAAGATAACGATGTAATTTTTCCCAATCGGATAATTTGATCTTTGAATTAACTATTTTTCTTTGTAACAACCCTGTACGATCTTTTTTTTACGAGATTTTTGATAAAAAAAGTTCGGAAATATCTATTTCCGTTTTATTCAAGATGGCATAAACGGTCTGGTGGTACCTAATATATATATATATATATATATATATATATATATATATATATTGGTAATTTTTTCGAGATGAAATAAGGAAAATAAAGTGCTCAATTACAAATGTAAGAGCTTTATTTATTAAATATAACTGTTTATACAAAGGTTTTAGTCGGCATCTACCTAAGGTTTCAGACGTTTTGCCTTCGTCAGGATGCCATTTAATCCCTCTGGTGTGTCTGTAAATAACTGCAATTTTTCGCTTAAGTATATGGACGCTGATAAATTCAAAATTATGTATATATATATCCCTCCACACTTTTCTCCCTCCTGATCACCCCAAAGATGTCTCCTATAACCAATCAAATATTTCGCTCATCACAAAACTTACCCACCTACCTACTCCCCCTTCTATAAAACTCTTGTATGATCCTAATGATTCAATAAAAGCAGAAGAAGCTGAATTCAACATTCCAGCGAAATATACTACACATTTTTGTCTGAGTTTTGTTCTTTCATTCCTTATTTTACCTCATATATATATATATATATATATATATTATATATATATATATATATATATATATATATATATAATGTTGTTCTGGTTCCAACGGGAGAAAATTCAATATTTTATTAAAAAAAAGGAGGTCCGCAAAATGTATTTTGTTCTCAGAAAAAATGTTTTAAATTCTTTTTGTTTTACATATGCAACACGTGTTTCAGATCTTCTGGTATCTTCTCCAGGCTTTGATTGATAATATGAAAATTAATCCTTACATGCATGTGTATATATATACATTAGTATTTCACTCCATCTTCCTGTTTTTGTGGGAGTGGAAAGGAATTTCATTTTTAACATTAGTCTTTTAAACAGGTGTTTTTGTTTTTTGGGTGGCTTGCTAATAAATTCATTAGCTGAGTTTTATAACTTTTTTATTTCTTTTTTATTAGGGTTGTCTTGATAAAGTTCATATATATATATATATATATATATATATATATATATATATATATATATATATACAGCTGAACTTATTTCTGACGAACATTAGCGCGAAGTGAAACATCAAACAAGATTTGAACTCGATTCCGTATCATACGCCGATAACCGTTACGCTGATAAGTGCATCTATATTGGAGAATTAACCCGAATATATTCATACATATATACGAATCTGCAGAATTGTCAAATCTATTTCGAAACGTCTTATGCCAAAATAGACAAGTATATTGAAGCAGGCACCTGCAGGTGCAAAAATATGACTTCTAAATTGTCAATTCCTCTAAAAATTGTCGCATATTTCTAGAAGATTTTGAGTAAAAAAACCAACAAAACCTGTAACAAAATAAAATAGGAATAAGACAAACCAAAAAATAAAGTGTAAACATAAATTATTAATAGATTTAAACAAATTTCAATTTTAGAGATGGAATCCTCATCTCGGTTTCCGATTTATGATTAAATATTTAAAAAGCGACTGATTAAAACTTAAAAGAAATTATAATTATGCATAATTACGAGGAACCACTTGGTCCGGCATGAAAAGAGAAAATGCAGGAGAACAGAAATAGGAAAGCGTTCAAGAAGCGACAGCAAACATGTGTTGGAGGACATTAATAGAACTTACTTTCGGTTTAGCTCCGTCGGTAGAGCGTCCAACAAGGAACCACAAGGTTCCGGGTTCGATATCGTCCCTCGCCAATTGAGTAGCACAGGGATATATGCGGTAAAGTTAGGAAGCGCGTGGTGTAATGGTTAAAGTCATGGGAAATGGACTCGTCGCCCCGAGTTAAAATCCTGGATGTGGTAATTTCATTTCACTTAACGCTAATACCCTTGGGAACGGTATGAATCCTACTCTCCCTCCAGCTATGGATAAATAATAGGGCAGACTGGGCTCTTTAACCTTGGTTAGGCAACCCGGCTAAGAGAAGGAAAACTCAAGGAATTCAAACATGTTGAACTCCGCTTAAGAAATTGACCTTGTGTCACATCCTGCTCGTGCGGAGGGGTTGGTAAATATATATATGTGGTAAAGTCAGGGGGTCTTTGCTAGACGGCCTGCACAGATATGTCCATGTGCTGGTTTCAATATGAGGATTTTGATTATGAGCTTGTCCTTACTTCTCCGGCAGTGTCCACGTGACTTGTTCATCTCACTTGAATAGTTTGTGTGATACGTAGCAGGTGGCCGTATGAGTAGCACAGAGATCTTTGTGGTAAAATGAGGAGATGATGGTAGGTTTGGTGCTCCACCTCATATGCTAAAAAATATGTCCTTGGTCTAACGCTAGTGAAAAGGGGATAGACTCCCTCGCTGTCTGGCTGATACCGACTTTAGGTCACCCCGATGACTTTTTTTCCAATTGGACACATAGCGTAGTGGATAAAAGAGTTAGGTTTAGACAGTTCTAAGTGACACTTATCTCTAGGCAGCGGGTTCAATCATGGTCAAGGGCGACAGTAACATAGAATAATAATTAACACAGCTTAACACCTATACCCCAGCTATGATTAGCGGAATGAGAACAGTATACCCCTATGGATTGAATAAAGGATTGTGTTCAAAGTTCCGTGATGGATCCGATTATGACAATAAGATTCCCGAGTTCGACAAGGCTCCCAGTTTGAAAAGAAGGTTCCCGATTTCTTTCGAAAAGAATGTTCCCGGGTTCGAGAAGGCTCCCGAGACCGACAAGAAATATCTGAAGAAGGCCGGAAAGCACTTCGACGGTGTGTACAGATAGCAATAAAGATGAGGACAATAGTCCGAATAATCCAAATAATACTAATTTACTTCCGGTTTAGCTCCGTCGGTAGAGCGTCCAACAAGGAACCACACGGTTCCGTTGTTTGATACCAGCCCTCGCCAAATCTGCGTATGGGTAGCACAAGGATCGGTATGGTAAAATGAGGAGCTGATGGTAAGTATGGTGCTCCACCTCATATGCTAAAAAATATCTCCTTGGTCTAACGCTAGTGAAAAGGGGATAGCCTCTCTCGCTGTCTGGCTGATACCGACTTTAGGCCACCCCGATGACTTGGACACATAGCGTATTGGATAAAGACATTGGTTTAAAAAAGGTCTAAGTGACAGTTATCTTTAGACTGCAGGTTCTTTTTTTTTATTCAAACTTACTTTTTTAAATTTTTGTTTGTATGCATACAAGGGACCCTAACAGATACTACAATCCAGAACAGAATGGACTTGGGAGTAATGAGGATGAACGAGTACCCCACACTCCCCACAGCTCCAAAATTGGAACTTCACCATAAGATGAAGTTTAACAACATACCTAGGACTCTAATATCTTCAACCACCACCTTCTAGCAAGTATAAGATAATACGATTTAGGGGGTTTGCCATAAGGGAAATAGGATCGGGACAATCGTATAGGTGCAATGGCTTGGCGTAGCCAGCCAGTTATCATAAGAGGCTTATTCGGCACACCGTCTAGCCCATGTAAGAGCCAAAGTAGAGTGTTGCATGTCTTGTACTGCTCAGCCACCCGGATTTCATCCTTAATAATCACGGACTGCCACACACAGCCAAGAGGTAATGCCATTGGGAGAATCTTACCAGTCTCTAGAGGGGCGCTCGGTATATTCCACAGGCTCAGTAGTTAGGGTGGACAAAAACTCAGACGCTGCGTTGATATTCCAATATGACCTCCTCTCCTATCCACCTCCTCTCGCCACACTACCCCTTCTATAAAACACTTGTATGATAACCTGATAATTCATCAAAACGACTGATGATGCCGAGTTCAAAGCTCTAGCGAAATATATCCTACACACTTTTGTCTGGGTTTTGTTCTTTTGTTCCTCACATCTCCTCATATATATATATATATATATATATATATATATATATATATATATATATATATATATTGTTTAACCTTCTGTGTATTAGTAAATTTACATGAATATGAAGCGAATATTTGTAGATAAATATTTCTATTTATTATGAACTTGTACAATTAATTTAGTATTAATACAGTGGTATATATAATTTTTGTTAAGTCTTCATCAACTTCATCTGTATTTATAAATTGGTATAAATAATTTTTGTTAGGTTTTTTCATTAACTTCATCAGTATTAATAAATTGGTATAAATATTTTTCGTTAGGTTTTTCATTAACTTCCTCAGTATTTATACATTGGTATAAATAATCTTTTTAAATTTTTATCATTAATTTCATGAGTATTGATAAATTGATATAAATAATTTTTGTTAGGTTTTTCATTAACTTCATGAGTATTCATAAAAAAGACGTCGGGGTGGCTTAATGTCCTTATCAGCCATACAGCAAGGGATATATCCCATTTTCACTAGTGATAGACCAAGGAGATTATTTTTGGCGTCTGAGGTGGAGCGCCACTACTAACATCAGCTCCTCACTTTACCGCATAACTCCCTGTGCTACACATACGCTGAATTGGCGAGCACCGATTTCGAACCCGGTTTCTAGTCGACGCTCTATTGCCTCAATAAACTAGTAAAAACTGGTTTTGTCACTCAGTCACCGCCTTCTAGCACGCACATGATATAAAGGAATAATCACTATGAATAAATGCGTAAATTGCGTAAAGATTGATCAGATTAAAAGCATTTCGAAATATAGGACACAACACACACACACACACACACACATA
>CM042171.1:4776271-4791271 GCA_023376005.1 Doryteuthis pealeii | reverse complement strand
CACACACACACACACACACGCGCTCGCTCTCTATCTATCTATCTATATCGGTCCTCTCTCTCTCTCTCTCTCTCTCTATTATCTATCTATCTCTCTCTCTCTCTCTCTCTCTCTCTCTCTCTCTCTCTATCTCTCTTACACTCGATTGCTCTCTATCTATCTATCTATATCGATCCAAATTTCTCTCTCTCTCTCTCTCTCTCTCTCTCTCTCTCTCTCTCTCTCTCTCAGTCACTTGTTGCAATCTGTTTCTGTGTCTCTCACCATATATATATATATAAATATATATATATATATATATATATATATATATATATATAATATATATATACCTTTGAAAGGAAGCTCAGTGTATAATAATCTATTATAGATTAAATTCAGAGCAATATTTACCTTTGAAAGAAGGAAAAACTCAATAAACAGTCATTCTGTTATAAATTTATTTCGAACAAAACTTAAAAGGCTTTTTAGAAATTTAAATAAATTCCTAAAATTTCAGTTTCATCAGACAGATGACACAGTAAATAGATTATTATACATTGAGTTCTCTTTAGGGATTTATAAAAATCCTCGTATTTGCACCTACTAAAACATGGAATATTTATACAGTGTAGAATCATCTCTTACTACCAGTTTGGGATACCTTACACACACACACACACACACACACACAAACACACACATACATATACAAATATATATATATATATATATTTATGTTTCTTTATGTTGAAGTTGGGCGTTATTATGTAGCGTTTAAAAATAAATGAAGGAACTCGATGTTATGGAGTACTGGATTCACTTATCTTTTTATTATTTGTTATCATAAACTTTCGGGATCGTTAGATTCCTTTTTCAAATGAATGTCGCTTCTGTTCAACGGATCCTTTGTCTTTGAGTTATTGACACCGGCAGTCAATATATTATATATATATATATATATATATATATATATATAATATATATATATATTAATCATCTGAACACATAATGTTTCGACGTTTGAAGTTTCTTTAGTGCGGCTCGGATTTAACAGCTACTTATAGCCAGGAGCGAAAACCGTCTAAATTTTCGTCTGTCGAAGCGATCAATTAATTGATACATGCTTACGAAGATGTATGTTTACAATCTCCAGAGAACTCAATACTGTAAACAACGGACGAGTAAATGCCTTGCGGTAAACGGTAAAAGTTCAATCAATGTGTCCTCTAGAGTGCTATACCGATATATTGGGATCATATACGTGTCTGTGGATGACTTATATATATATGTTTCCCACACCCAATGGTTGAGTACTGTGGGGGGACATTAATTGTAACTTCACCGTTTGGCATTAGCCGTGACCCGTCTGTTTACAGATTTGAGTTCTTTGGTGATTGTAAAAACATACCACCGTTAAGTATGTAGCAATTAGTTGTTCACCAAGACTAACGGCCCGCTGATAGTCGAAATGGTTAGGAACTTGGTAGACGAAAATTATGTCGGGTTTCGATCCCGGCTAGATGTAGCTGTCAAAATGTCGAAGCCGCACTGATGAGAAGTAAACTTCAAAACACGTGTCTGTTGATGACTGATATATATATATATATATATATGAATGAAAACAATTTTAGAAAAGACAAAAAATGATGTTATTGTTCGCTGACAGAAATCTGTTTCGACCTTTTATTAAAGCGGTCTTCATCAAGAGCGAAATATTTGTGATGGAAAGTTTCCATTTTTTCCTAAAAATGTTTAATTCATACTGTCGGATTCACTTCCATTTACTTTTCATATATATATATATATATATATATATATATATATATATATATATTAGTTTGTGTACATATATTTATTGAATGGATGTGATTCTACGACCATGGGTTTCGTGCGTTTTATTTTGTCATTCCTCAGGCAGATATGTATAGGTCTTGGTGTCGTATTCGTTCTCTTTCTTTCTTTCTTTCTTTCTTTCTTTCTGTCTGTCTGTCTGTCTGTCTGTCTGTCTGTCTCTCTCCTTCTCTCTATCTATCTATCTCTCTCTCTCGATTATTATCTATATTATCTGCAAAAATATAAATTTCTCTTTTCCTCGCCTTCTCTCTCCTCCACCTTCCTCTCCTCTCTCTCTCTCTCTCTCTCTCTCTCTCTCTCTCTCTCTCTCTCTCTCTCTCTCTCTAATATATATATATATATATATATATATATATATATTCGGGGGGAAAAAGGCCTTAAATACCATGGGTATATTCCATAGTGGAAATGGTCCATAACCACGATACCCATGGTATTTAAGGCCTTTTTATTCCCAAATAACTTTGCTCTGTTTACAATAATTAAACATTGAGCTCTCATACGGAACCTGAACTCTACAACAGACTACTGGTAGAGAATTAGGACCCGCCTAGAATCACCTTGTACCAAGAAACTTGGTACCGCACCAAAGTAATATATATATTATATATATATATATATATATATATATATAGTCATCCACAGACACGTGTTTCGATTTATCAAGTCTCTTCAGTGTGGCTAGACAGTTGTAAGCTACCTACAGCCGGAATTTAAAACCGATCAGTTGGGTGTCATACCGACACCTTAACCATTAGGCTGTTATCACTTACAGAATGCGAAGGGGATTTTAAATGCTTTAATACACACATGCTTTGTAGTAAAAGCCGTCATAGAGTGCTGCATCCCCTATATCATTCTCTTGATCATTAAGGAGATGAAATAGAACTTCTTATTATTTTCAATTTTAAAAATGGTGTTTTTCATTTATTTGTCTAATTTTCTTTTTCTTTTAGCTAGTACATCTTGTTTCTAATTGACAACAAGGGATCTTCCTTTCCGTCAAGTTTATGACAGTTACCAGAGAGAGAAGAACAGACAGACAGACAGGGGAAGACAATACTTAGACAGACAGAGAATGAGAGTTAATTCAGCATCAAGAGTGAGAGAGAGAGAGAGAGAGAGAGAGAGAGAGGTGGAGGGAGGAGAGAAAGAAAGAGAAATATAACACACAGACAGGCAGAGAAAGAGGGAGATATACAGAGAGAAGAGAGAGAGAGAGGGAGAGAGAGAGAAAGAGACTGACAGACAGACAGAGAAAAGCCATACGGACAGACAGTTAGAGAGAGAGAAGACAGACAGACAGACAGACAGACAGACAGGGGATAGACAGACTTAGACAGACAGAGAATGAGAGTTAATTCAGCATCAAGAGTGAGAGAGAGAGAGATAGGGGGGGAAGAAAGAAAGAGAAACATACATACATACAGAGAATTGAGAGAGATATACAGAGAAAGAAGAGGGAGAGAGAGAGAGAGGGAGAGAGAGAGAAATAGACAGAAGGACAGACAGAGAAAAGCCATACGGACAGACAGTTAGAGAGAGAGAGAGAGACAGACAGACAGACAGACAGACAGAGAGGGGAACAGCCAGACTTACAGACAGACAGGGAATGAGAGTTAATTCAGCATCAAGAGAGTGAGAGAGAGGAGAGAGGGGAAAGAGAGGAGGGGGAAAGAAAGAAAGCGAAACATACATACATACATACATACAGTACAGGAAGAATGAGACAGAGAGACAGAGAGAGAAAAAAGAGAGAGAGAAGAGAGGAGACATACGGACAGATGGAGGTGATAGGAGAGAGGGAGTTAAGTCAGCACCAAAAAGAGCGAGTAAAGAGAGAAAAACAGGGAGAGGAGGGGGGGAGACAAGACAGACTGAGTAGACAGACATACAGAGAATGATATATATATATATATAATATATATAATATATATAATATATATAGTATATATATATATGAAGAGAGAGAGAGATAATGGGAGTGAGAGGAGATAGACAGACAGATAAATAAACAGAAATAGAGAGAGAAACAAACAAAGAGAGAGATCATAGAGATAGACAGACAGAGATAGATTGACAGATAGATAAATAGAGGGAGGGATAGAACGAGAGAGTAGTAGAAAGCGACACTGACAGACAGATATACAAAGGAGGAGAGAGAGACAGACAAACAGACAGACAGAAAGAGACAGAGAGACAGAGAACGTAGAGAAAGACAGAGATAGAGAGACAGTCAGACAAGCAGAAAGGGAGAGATATAGACTGACAGACAGACAGGCAAAGATACATAGAGAGAGACAGAGAGAGTCAGACATAGATAGGCATTTAGATGAATAGAGATGAGAGAGAGAGAGGAGAGAGAGAGAGAGAGAGAAAGAGAGAAGAGAGAGAGTGTGTGTGTGTGTGTGTGTGTGTGTGTGTGTTAATTAAGAAATACGAAAACATCTAAGACAGGCGAATTCATATTTACCAACCACTCCGCACGAGCAGGATGTGACACAAGGTCAATCTCTTAATCGGAGTTTATCAGGTTTGAATTCAGAGTTTTCCTTCTCCTAAACTGGTTGCCTAACCAATGTTAAAGAGCCCAGTCTACCCTACAATTTATCCATAGCTGGAGGGAGAGTAGGATTCATAACTTTCCCAAGGGTATTAGCGCTAAGTGAAATGCAATTACCACATCCAGGATTTGAACTCGGGGCGACGGTCCATTTCCCATGACTTTAACCATTACACCAGCAGCGACTTCATAAGACTGGCGAATAGAAATAATGAAATTCAACTCGTTGCGTGGGAGGTGCGGTGACAGGATAATATATACCACACTTACTGACACACAATATTAACGACTATATTGGAAACACTTATCACATATTGACACGCACATGAGACACACTTACGGTTAAATGATATAAGAGACATGAAACAGATAAAAGCTTATTTAGTCTTTATTCAGCATACGGTTACAAATATAAAGTAAACTCGTTGTGGTGGTCTAAAGACTTTAAATTGGTATAAATAATTTTCATAACTTCATTTGGTTTGGTTAATGGTATAATAACCATGTGGGTTATTTAATGCCAAAAACTGTTAGAGTGAGAGATAAAGGTTGGAGTACAAGTTTCCTTTACTGGTGTGACTTTTATAGGTGTATTTTATTGATGTATTTTATATCTGATTCATAATTTTTTATATATTTTTATTTCTCTCAAGAAGGTAGAAAGTGTCATCCATGTTAAGTATTCTCAAACATATCATCATCNTCTGAATAAATAGTTCTATATTCTTTTTCAATTTATAATCAAAATTCGCCCTTCTTTTTTTATCATTGAAAAAAAATGAAAAAAACATTAATTTGACTGTTTCAGTCAATTCCAATATAACTAAGTACATATAAACGCAAATGAAAAGTCAAGAATTGACAACAATAAGTCCAATCATGTCTCAGACAGAATTTCAAAACATAATATACCGTTTAATTCTAGTTTGTCTTGAATTTAAATTTTAAATATCAATTCTGTCTCCTAATATTTCAATATATATTATTTCAATTCTTCAAGATCAACTAAAATATTTTTTCCATAAGGGATTTTAATCTTAAAATGTTTTTGCCCATTGAGAGAATTTTTTGTGAAATGTTTTTCATTATTCTAACTAAATAATTTAGAACCAATACGCAAAAAATTTACATTACATCATTACATTATATATATATATAGTATAACAATATATATATACTATATAATTATAATCATAAATTGGAGAGGGCTTAAGTGACGCGGGCGGCCTAAATTCCGTATCAGCCAGTCAGTGTCGGGTCTATGCCCGTTTTCAATACGCGCTAGACAAGGAGATTGGTTTGTTAATGCATCTATGAGTAGAGCGCCCCCGCTACCTATCAGCCTCCTTACTTTACCTGACAAGTTACCTGTGCTACGTCTGACGCCTTGAGTTGCGACGAACCGTATCGAGAACACGAACGGAATTCGCTTGGTTGTCTAGCCGATACGCTCTACCGACTGAGCTAACCAGTGTGTGTGTGTGTGTGTGTGTGTGTGTGTGGGTTGTGTTGTGTGTGTGTGTTGTGTGAATTTTTGCGAAAAATGGAGAGCGGGATGAGACGGAGTAGTTGAAAGGAAAAATAAACAAAGGAAAGAAAATGCAGAATGGAGTAAAAAATAGATTCTATTTACTAACACGTGTTCGGCCAGCAGTTTGTTTATGTACACGTGTTAATTCTATTTATTATCATTTGAAATATAAAATAGATCCACACCGTGTCAACGGTAAAGCCGCCTGACAGACATGCGGTTACGAGGCTACTGGGCTACGAGTCGACGAAGAATGTGTTGCTTGTCTCGCTGTGCGGCGTCCCGCGCATCGGGACTGGCTTCGCGCCGGGGGGTAAATAACAATAATTTGTAGTTTTCTTTTATTATTAATTTATTTTTCCTTTCAACATATATAATACTATATATATATATATATATATATATATATAATATATTATATAATATATTATCCAAAAGTCCAGAGAAGAAATCTTCCTTACGACATAGAAGTTTTTTAAACCTGTTGCAGTTTGAGAGCTCAATGTGTGCTCTTATTTGTTAGAGTCACAGAGCAAAATTTCATAGTAAAGAAATAACAAAAGAGACTTAGAGATTTTGCATTATAGCCTATTTCAGGGAGCTTAGACAAAGTGTCAATTCTCCACCTCATCAGATGAGCTGGGAGAATTAGACACTTTGTCTAAGCTCCCGAATAGGCTATAACGCAAAATCTCTAAGTCTTTTGTTATTTCTTTAATTATATTATAATATATATATATATATATATATATATATATATATATATATATACATGCAGCACTAAAAGTTACACACACACACACACACACACACACATTATATATATATATATATGTGGTGTGTGTGTTGTGTGTGTGTGTGTGTGTTTTTAAAATATATTAACAGCACTGTTTTGAAGACGAATAATTAGCCCCGTCTGAATAGCCTTGTATATTTCCGCCATGTTCTTTTGGCGCGTCCTTTTTCGCCATCTTTTATTTATGATTATGCGAGGTTACCGAAATATTTCCACACTAATTTGTTTTGTTTTGTTTCGATTTCCTGTTTCGGTCATTATTCTTGCAATTACTTTCTCTTGAGGAGAACTGTCATAAACTTGTACGGAAAGGGAGATCCTTGTATGTCAATTAGAAACAAGATGTACGAGTAAAAAAGAAAAAGAAAAATTAGACAAATAAATGAAATAAAAAACAAAAAAATACAATAATAATTCTGCTAGTTATTCCGGATGCCATTAGAATAATAGACTTTGTTTGAGAGTGGGGGAGGAGGTGACGGGGGCATTAAAATGTATAGACGATCGAGCGAGTGAAATAGAGGGCGAAGAACATATAGATAGAGAGAATGGGAGTTAATTCAACATCGAGAGAGAGAGAGAGAGAGAGAGAGAGAGAGAGAGAGAGAGAGAGAGAGAGAGAGGAGAGGTATGGAGAGAGAAGAAAGAGAAATATAACACACAGACAGGCAGAGAGAGGAGATATCAGTACAAGAGAGAGGAGAGAGAGAGAGAGAGAAAGAAGAAGAGGAGACCAAGAACAGAGAAAAGCCATACGGACAGACAGTTAGAGAGAGAGAGACGACAGACAGACAGACAGATTGACAGACAGAGAATGAAGATTAATATTATTTGGCATTGAGCTATTTCTTTCTGAATGGAGTAAAACTCCACACCATGATGGTGTTTGATAGTGTAGGGTGTTGGCATGTCTTGTATAGTGTCTGATCCTCCTGTTTGAGCATAAAAGAGTGTGTAAGTCTTGTATGGCCAATGTGAACCGAGCCAGTATTACCAGCCAGACAGCAAGGGAGACTATTCCCTTTTCACTAGAATGGAAGTGAGAGAGATAAACAGACAGTCAGAAAGAGAAAGAAAGACAGGCGTACATATATACATAGACAGAGTTAGAAATAGATAGATAGATAGATAGATAGATAGAGAGCGTTTATGTGTGTGAGAGAGAGAGAGATAGAGAGAGTGAGAACGAGAACAAGAACGAGATAGAGAGAGAGAAAGTGAGAGAGAGAGAAAGAGGGGAGAAAGAGAAACTGACAAGGAAATTGTTTTCAGCGTCCGAGACGAGACGCCACACTTACCATCAGCTCTTCATTTTACCGCACAGATCCTTGTGCTACTCATACGCTGAGTTGGCGAGGGCCGGTAACGAAACAAGAACCTTGAGTTTACCAGTCGGGTACTCTACCGACTGAGCTAAACTGGCCCTGTAAGTTAATATAAAGAAGGCTTATCTATATATATATATATATATTTTTACAAAAGAGAAAGAGGGGGAAATGTTCACCATGATACTCATGTCTATAAAAATAAACAACAAAGAAATGAACAATAAACATACAGGATACATATTTGGGGATTAAAATGAAATTAAAATAAAATAAAAACGAAAAAAATCCATGAGCATTCACACCGGAAGAAACCTCCGAGCATGTGCGGGGAAAAGGACCCCTTCCGATCCCCAAGATAATTTCTCGAATATTCAAGTTTAGGAGCAATACACTACTACTGGCCATGAAAAAATTTCCTTGCCACGTGGTGGCTATGACTCGTGAATAAAACCTAAATCATGAAACTACCTTTTGTGTTTGTCTCTTCCTTTTTTTACTTGAATTCCTTCATATTCAGGGCGACCACCAAATAATAATAAAAGCAAACCATAGGAATTCACATTAAGAATAAACTGCTACTTTTAAATCTAAAACATTAAAACTATTCTTACCTTATACATACAAATGTGTTATACGTACAAATGTGTTTAGTCGTCGGAAATGGACAGGGCGACCCGATTTCAAATCAAGCCTTGTCCTCGGGGCTTTGAATATGCTAACTGTTTACCCTGAGGAGGGGTACGGACCCTTCCCATCCAAAAACAGTGAGTGTGTCCGGATTAAGCATTGGGGCATCCATCAAGCATTTGAACTCTTCAGTAGTAATGGACTTGCGAGACTTTCTTTCTAACTCTTTTTAAACAAGACCTGTCAGCAGGGGCTTTAGAATACACCGACTGCACCTCTACAGAGGGGTAATACCCCCCCCCAAATGACAACCGAATTTCTATTTATTCTGTAAATGAGTCTACGTTGTGGTACGAGCAAAATTTGAAAATGGTTTTGAAAAGCGTGTGCATTGTGAGATGTTATAATACATACTATTTCACGATGCCAAACATAAATGAACTTCGTACGTTACACAATGAGCTGTGCCACCCAGGCATAACAAGGATGACACATGTGGTACGGACCAGGAATCTACCATATTCCACGGACGATGTAAAAAAATTGATAAAATCGTGTAGAATATGTGTAGAGCACAAACCACAGTTTTTCAAACCTAAAATCGGGACCCTGATAAAAGCAACTCAACCATTTGAATGGTTAAATCTTGATTTTAAGGGTCCCCTACCATCAAAAAATGGGAATAGTTATATGTTGACAATTTTTTTTTTCTTCTGAAAAAGATATCTTTTTTTTGGTCACGTCTCATCAGAGAAGCATACCGTGACACTAATGTTTGTATGAGGAATAATGTCTAAAATTAGTAGATGTGGAAGTAAAATATATATATATATATATATATATATATATATATATATATATATATTACGTAGCAGAGTTGTGAGAACAGGCAGAGTTATTATCAGCAATATTATTGTTGGAGGAGTGGTTGTTGGATCCGAATAACAGTAAATTGAAGGATTGTTTTTGTATACAAATTTGTGAAATTGTATTTATTATAACATCTCACAATGCACACGCTTTTCAAAACCATTTTCAAATATATATTATAAAAAAAAAGAGTCCCATAGAATGTGAAAAGGGTGTTTTCTATTAATTACCTCTCTCAAAAGTTATCATTTTTTTTTAATTGGGAGAGGTCACCCGGAAAATATATTTTTCAATTATTTTATTCATTTCATTCATTTAATAAAAATGGTTATTCGTTGTTAATTTTTGCATTTTATTCGAATCTCTCTCTCTCTCTCTCTCTCTCTCTCTCTCTCTCTCTCTCTCTCTCTCTCTCTCTCCCTAATATATATATATATATATATATATATATAATATAAATATGTGTGTGTGTGTGGTGGTGTGGTAAAGAAAAAGTCTTAAAATCGTCTATTTAAACCTTTTTCTTTATATTGCTAGGTTTAGTTATATTGAAAATCGAGCTCTCGACTTATAGCTGTTCAACTCTAAAATTATATCGGTGGAAAAAGGTCCAACTTAGTGTCATCCTAATACTAACTTACCTGTTAACCCATCTACAGACACACACACACACCGCACCCGCACCCGCACCCGCACACACACATATGTATATATGAATGTTATGTTATTTTAAAGGAATAACGATGAATCCTAACAGCCCGTACTTAACCAATTTTTTTAAGGACTAACATGACAACAAATGATACTTCCCTCCACACTTTAAACTTTACAAAAGAAAACAAACGTTAAATGATATTTTTTTTTAAAAAGAGAAATCAAAGATCAACATATATGGACATTTATTTCATTATTCTTCCCGTCCAGATGACATTAAAAACACCTTTGATTAAAAGAAGAAAAAAAAAGGAAGAAAATTGCTACATGAAAAGCACTAATTAGTGTAAATTCATGAAATGTTATTTTTTTAATGCATTAGAAAATTTGAGAAAAGAAAAGAAAAGAAAAATGTTCACGTTTTTCAGTGACACAAGAAGACTGATTAAATTCCTTGGAAAAAAAGATGAACATAAAAACAAATGAAAGAAAAAAATGAAAGAAAAAAATGAAAGAAAAAATGAAAGAAAGAAAGAAGAGAAAGAGAAGATTGATGGATAAAACAATGAAGAGCGGGAAAAAAGCCATCCCGTGTTTAACGTCTAATCAGTTCCGGATTTCTGCCATAAAATTGTGTCTAAAAAAAAAAAGAATTTAAAATGACTGAATGACAGACGGAAACAATAAAGTCATATACAGAGAGCGAAATAATAATAATAATAATAAAATAATATAATATAATAATAATAATAATAATATAATAAATATAATAATGATAAATATAATGATGATAAATATAATAATAATAATGACCATAATCAAATAATCACAATAGGGTTGAGAAGATTTGACCATACACCAAAATGGTATATGCATAAACCAGAATCAGTTCTTGAGAATGAAACGCATAAAATTCTCTGGGACTCTGAGATAAAAATAGATCACCCTATCTCAGTCAGGAAACCAGACCTAGTGTTGATTAACAAAAAGAAAAAAAAGAAAGAGAAGTGTCTACTGATGGATTTTGGGGTTCCAGCAGATCACAGGGTGAAACCGAAGGAAAATGAAAAGATGGATAAATATCTGGACCTTGCCAGAGAATTGAAAAAAGTTGTGGAATATAAGAGTGAAAGTGATACCAATTGTAGTTGGTGCACTTGGAAAAAAGACTGGAAGTGCTGAAAATCAGAGGGAGAATTGAGACCATCCAGCCTACTGCACTACTGTAATTGACTAGAATACTCAGAAGAGTCCTGGAGACACGAGGAGACTTGTTGTCACTCAGACTCCATGGAAAAACCATCAGCTCATGCTGGTGTGAAAAACTCAATACTAATAATAATAATAATAATAATAATAATAATAATATAAAATGGTATATGCATAAACCAGAATCTGTTCTTGAGAACAAAACGCACAAAATTCTCTGGGACTTTGAGATAAAAAGAATCACCTTTATCCAGCAAGAAGGCTAGACTAGTGTTGATAAACAAAAAAAGAAAGAACTTGTCAACTGGTAGATTTTTGCAGTGCCAGCAGATCACAGGGTGAAGTTAAAGGAAAATGAAAAAATAGACAAAATATCTGGACTTGCAGAGAACTGAAAAAGTTATGGAATATGAAAGTGAAAGTGATACCAATTGTGGTTGGTGCACTTGGAACAGTCCCAAAAGGATTGGAAAAGGGTTTGGAAAGTTTGGATATCAGAGGAAGGATGAAACCATTCAGAACACTGCACTTGCTGCAATCTGCCAGAATACTCAGAAGAGTCCTGGAGACCTGAGGAGACTTGCTGTCACTCAGACTCCAGTGAAAGACCATCAGATAACACTGATGTGAAAACTCAAAAGGAGTAAAAATAATAATAATAATAAGCTGTTCCTTATAAACATCCATCTTAATTCCACAGAATATTTATATTCTTTCCACAGATTATCTAACATTGCCTTAAAGGAGTTTAGAGATGGGGCATTCACTATTGATGATGGTAGTTTATTTCATCTATTCACCACTCTGTTACTAAAATAATTTTATCTTGAAATTGCATTACAAATATTTTTTTTTTTAAAGTGTTTTAATTAATGACCTCTGGTAGTGATATTTCGAGCAATGTTTATTACCATTTTATTTTGCAGGCTATTTCTCTAATTGTAATTGTCCAACGCCTTATTAATGTAATTTTCCTAATTAATTAAGCTGACTAGATTTGGCATTTAATGACCCAAAAAGAGTTAATAAGAGTGCGAGGGAAAAAAGTGAAAAAATCAAAACAAAACACAATCTCCTTGGTCTAGCGCTAGTGAAATGGGGATAGACTTCCTCGCTGTCCGGCTAAAACCGACAACAGACCACTCCACAGACATTACTTTTACTTTTTATTATATACTAGCAAATATATGCACCCTCCGTAGGGTGCAAGTATTTTAGTTAAATTTTATAATAAAATATGATATTAAATTAAAAAGGCTAATGAAACTGAATAAGAATGTAGATAAAAAGATTTGAAACAGAGGGGGTATGATTGAAAAATAGAACAACTTTGAAATTAACACTTCCATCATTTTCCGTTACTCCCGTCTTTCATTGGTAAATTTTTCCTAATTTAAACTGTTTAGTTAAAATAGGAAATAAGAATAATATTATAGTTATTTCTTCTTGTTAAGGGATTTCTTTTTAAGATTTATTGAAGAGATTTTTGCTCATATTCAATAAGATAAAACCAAACAATTAGAAATCAATAATACTAAGCATATATTTTATTAAAATCAATTTTTTAAGATCAATATGCAAATTAGCCTTCCCATTCATACTGTAAACCTCTATTTTGTTGTATATATAAATACAATTGCATGTTATTAGTATGTAGATATGGTCAACAGTGTAAGTAATGTAAAATAATTTTATTAATAATTGAGGTTTAAATAAAAATAAAATCATGGAGAATATGATGTAAATAACTAAAGGAATTGTGACTTGTATAGTAATATAATTTCGGTTACAGATAGACAAACCCACAATCTCCATTATAATAAGATTAGTATTATTATTAATATTATTATTAATGTGTATTATAAGTCGACGGGGCGGCCTAAAGTCGGTATCAGCCAGTCAGCAAGGGAGTCTATCCCCTTTTCAATAGCGCTAGACTAAGGAGATTGTTTTAGCACATGAGACGGAGCGCCACACCTACTATCAGCTCCTTACTTTACTGCACAGATGCTTGTGCTACTCATACGCTGAGTTGGCGAGGACCGGTATCGAACTAGGAACCTTGTGGTTTCTAGCCGAACGCTCTACCGACTGAGCTAACCCTATGGCTGCTATATCCAAAATTAATCTTATTCAAGGTGTAATGTGTTACCAAGAAGAACATGTAACGTCTTGCGTCACTATCCTGTTAGATGCCCACTTCATATCGGGTATATGATGGAGAGAGAAGAGAGGAAAGGAGATGAGTTCTTATTGGTTCTTCATCGTTTGCACTTCCAGGCTGTAGTCATATCAGTACTGCTGTATGGCTGCACTACCTGGACCCTAACGAGGCGCCTCGAGAATAAGCTAGATGGGAGCTGCACAAGAATGCTGCGAGCAGTTCTGAACAAGTCGTGGAAACAGCATCCCACAAGGGAGCAGCTGTATGGTCACCTGCCCCCTATCTCACAGACTATCCCAGTGAGACGGACTAGGCATGCAGGGCACTGCTGGAGAAGCAAGGATGAACTCATAAGTGATGTTCTCCTGTGGAAGCCAACACATGGACATGCCAGTGTGGGCCGCCCAGCAAGGACCTATATCGACCAGCTATGTAAAGATGCTGGCTGCAGCGAAGAAGAACTTCCTGTGTCGATGAATGATAGGGAAGGTTGGCGATAGATTGTCTTGGATATCCGTACTGCCTGCACGACATGATGATGATGATGATCCTTCTTCTGGGCTGGATTGTCTCTACACATTCTTGTTGGTAATAATGTTGGTAATAATTAAGAAAGAATGGGCTGTTTTACAAGACGTTTTTATTCTTTATTAAAAACATGAAACCCGAAAAGGGTTTTCAACCAGCGGTATCTTAGGACTCTTGCATCTGCTCCTTTCTATTTATAGAAGGGGGAAAATAGAGGGGGGGATAGATATTTGAGTCAACAAGTTCCAGCTGAGGGGGGAACCAAAAGAAGCGAGTTCACCGTCTTCTCGCGGGCCAAACTTTCTTTGGGTCAACACAGTCTTCGTCTTCGACCAGCAGCTGAAAATCCGTCGTCGTCAAAGTCATCTTTTCTGACTGCCGTCTCACGTAAGCCGAATGCTTCTCTGCTTGTCACACCACGCTCCACTAGCTTTGGTTATTTATGGGCATATTACCCAAACATCCGGGCACATCAGTCGAACCTCGCGTCCGTCCAGTGCCTAAATCGCATTTGTTTTTGCATGCGGGAGGACGCGGGTTCGATCCCGGTAGGCAAGACAATGTTTTGCTCTTTTTCCTTTCTCGTTCTCCGTCACACTACTAACAACCAAAATCTAACTGACTAAATCAGTTCTCTTCTCACTCTAACCTTCAGCCAATGAATAATAGGCGTCTAGGTCGGAGAAGACAAACTGCTCCTGTCAATCACTTTTACAACTTCCTATAACGGTGAATTGTAGTTTTCCACTTACCATACCGTTATTTGAATTTTACTTCAGTTCCATACATAATTCGTAGGCTGCCCAATATTTATGTAACAATCTGAGTTATGCACCACGTTAAATCATTTCTGGATACGTTTTAAACGTCTACCTTTCGAGACCGTGTGATTCA
>CM042171.1:4753771-4773771 GCA_023376005.1 Doryteuthis pealeii | reverse complement strand
TATATATATATATATATATAATATATTGTTAAATAATGCAGCCATTTTCTGTCAGCAATTTTTGTCCTTTGTTTTTTCGTATTGCCGGATTATTTTTGTATGTCTTATTACAAAAGTGAATATTGCACGGTTTCAAAATACTTTGAAGATGGCCCACGATAGGGCAGAAAGTACTAGGTCTATGACATATGGCAAATACATCGGCCAATTTTCGCCAGATATTACAAAAATAAACCGGCAATATGAAAAAACAAAGGACAAAACTTGCAGACAGAAAATGGCTGCATTATTTAACAATATATGCCTACAAGAAAAAATGCTGCCTAAATATATATATATATATATATATATATATATATATATATATATATATATATATATATACTGTCTCAATATGTTCTTTTTAATTTTTTCTCTTTGTTTTATTTTACTACGTTGTACAAGATTACAAGAATGGATTTGCTTACAGTTATTTGAGAATAATAGGACACACGCAGATTTATGGACACACAGGTCTGGTTTTAGAACGATTAAGACGTTCGCTAATAAGAGAGTGTAATGGAGCGTCGAAAGAGATAGACTTATTTTCTCGTCTCCAAGTAAAAAGAGACATTGGCAAGAATTGTGGAAAAACCTCGCCAGACAGCCGAGATTGACGGCAATGTTCCGCTTGGGCAGTTGCTCAAGTGATACAGGCGTTGTTTGTTTACACTGGCGGTATTTATCTTGATTTTTCAGAGTGACAGCTAAGGGATGCTGAGGAGACAGAAAGATATTGTGGCATTTTACGTCCGAGATGTCTTGGCAGCCCGACCGAAAGGAACAATTGATAGGGGAGGTATTCGAAAGAGACAAAGCATAGCCGAGGCGAATTGAGTCGTAGAAGCACCCATCTCCCTTCCAAAACCTCTATATTTCTGTTTATATATATATATATATATATATATATATATATATATGCGTTAATGTATGAGTAGTGGCTTACCGGTAGGTAAGAGTACGATCGTTGGAAGCGCACAGTATCCAGGGGTTAAGACTGAGAAAAAACAAATACAAAGTGCTCAATACAATGTAGAGCAAAATTTATTTATAGAATGGATAAAAGTAACCTACTCGAGTTTCATCGTCTGAATCGTCAGGGTTACATCCGCTGAATTAATCGAGTTTTCGATTAATATCAGTTAGTATCATGCATGTCCGTAGAAACGGTCTTATCTTTTATAGTCTATAAAAGATAAGACCGTATCAACGGACATGCGTGATACTAACTGATATTAATCGAAAACTCGATTAATTCAGCGGATGTAACCCTGACGATGAAACTCGAGTAGGTTACTTTTACCCATTTTATAAATATATGGAAAGACGGTGAGGGAATTAATCCGACAATATGAGAAGAAAATATTTTAAAAATATAACAAACACAGGATGTTATGATTAGGGGAAACAATTTTATGTGTCAATACTTAAGCATTTCTGTATATTGTACCATCTTCAGGACACTGTTATTTAATGTTTATGTGGGGGACAAAATGAAAGATGTTAAGTGTATAGTGAATGTCCTGAAGATGGTACAATATGCCGAAATGCTTAAGTATTTACACATAAAATTGGTACCCCTAATCATAACATCCTGTGTTTGTTATATTTTTAAAATATTTTCTTCTCATATATGTATATATATATAATTAAAGAAATAACAAACATTGAGCTCTCAAACTGCGACAAGTTGTTTTAAAAAAACTCCTATGTCGTAAGGAAGATTTCTTCTCTAGACTTTTGAATTATATATATATATATATATATATATATATATATATATATATATTAGCATTATTATCATAATGGAACACAGTAATAACCTACTCGAGTTTCACCATAAGGATCTTCATCCTTATGGTGAAACTCGAGTAGGTTATTACTGTCTACCATTATACTAATCAATTTGCTCTACTCACGTATTGAGCACTTTATATTTGTTATATCGCTGTCTTATCATTGTAAAACTTGCATCAACTAACCATTGTGACCAATTTCACCCGTAAGCCACCTTTTTTCATAGAAATCACACACACACACACACACACACACACACACACACATATATATATATATATATATATATATACACACACACACACATATATATATATATTTATATAATATTATGAAAAAAATGAAAAACACAAGTTTATAAACGAGTTATGATTATTTCGCCTACGCTGCAGTGTTTCGATCTGTTCCAATAGGTTTTCATCAGGGCTTCCGTTAGTTTGAGTGTAAAAGAATAAAAGTATCACAGAAAATAAGAAATCTTTGAGACTCTTTTGTTTTATGGTCGGTCAGTTTATTTAAAATTGTTGATGAAAACGCGAGCGTTATTGAATTTTTTTACATACTGTCAGATTCACTTCCACTTTTTTCCTCACATATATATAAATGTATGAATGTTTATAAGAACAGTCTCTCTCTCTCTCTCTCTCTCTCTCTCTCTCTCTCTCTCTCTCTCTCTCTCTCTGTATGGATGTATGTATACACACACATATATATAATGCCTATTTATATATATATATATATATGTGTGTGTGTGTGGTGTGTGCTTCTCTCTCTCTCTCTCTCTCTCTCTCTCTCTCTCTCTCTCTGTCCTTTTCTGTCTGTCAGTCAGTCTGTTGATCTCTCTCTGTCTCTGTCTTCTGCAGGAACTGGATGTGACAAGATCAATTTCTTAAGCGGAGTTTAACAGGTTTTAATTCAAAGTTTTCCTTCTCCTAGAGAGGTTGCTTAACAAAGGATGAAGAAGGCTGTCTGTCCTACTATTTACCCATAGTCTCAGGGGTATTGGTGGATGCATACCAATGGTATTAGCGCTATATTAAATGGAAATAGTGTCGGATTTTCACTCGTCAAGTCCATTTCCAAGGACGATAATCATTACCCTACGTGCCTAAATGCGTCTCTTTTATATATATATATATATATATATATATATATATATATATATATATATATGGGGTGTATGTGTGTGTGTGTGTGTGTGTGTGGATACGCAAGCTTGTGTGTGAGTTATCTTCAATTACCTATATATATATTTACCAACCCCTCCGCACGAGCAGGATGCGACACAAGGTCAATTTCTAAAGCGGAGTTTGACAGAGTTTTCCCTCTCCTAGACTAATTACCGAGCCATGGTCAAAGAGCCCAGTCTGTCCTGATATTTACCCATAGCTGGAGGGAGAATTTGATTCATACTTTTTCCCAAAGGTATTAGCGCCATGGGGAAATGCCAACAGCTTCGTCTAGGAATTGAACTCGGGTTGACGTGTCCATTTCCTACGACTCTAACCATTAGACCATGCGCCTCAATTACCTATACTAGAAAAATAAAAAACACCCTCCGGGCGATCTAAAATAGATTTTTTAAACATATTGCCTGAGGGGTGGGATTTAAAAATTCAATGTTAGCGAGTTTGTACCCTAAGTAAGTAAAACCATCAAATTCATTAAAGGATTGACAAATAAAACAATTTAAAATGTAAACTTTAAATATATATTAAAATAAACCTATATATATATATATAATACCAGTCATGTATTTATTAAAACTTGTTTTTAAAAAGCAATGAGGACTGTCTAATGTTGCATGTTCAAATTTTGAGTGTATTTATTGTATGTTATGACGATTTTGGGTAATGTAACGTAAGCAATGACGTAGTTTTTGTTACAGACAAAAACCGGAAGCGAATCTCCATTATTGATACAGATAGGGCATGAGAAAACGATAGGCTATGTAGACATATGTAGGTATGAATCTCTCAATCTGCTAATTCATCCATCTGCTGGTCACGTCACGTCCTGGCACCTATATGATTGTATTTGCCTCTCGTTCCACTTATGAGGGCGTGACACAAGGACATGTTCATGTGGGCCCACCCACAAGCCGAAGCTCATGGGCGGTAGGCTCACGGTAGGCAGACCTATATGATTGTTTCGACTGTATTGCTTTAATGGCACCCTCCAACCCTTGTTATCATAAGCCGCTAGCTGAGTGTCTTAGTGTCCTGGGTGAGACGTTAAACTGCATTTTGTGGGGAGGTTCTAATTCTGACCTCTCATTGTAACAGGAAGAGAGAGAGAGAGAGAGAGAGAGAGAGAGAGAGAGAGAGAAAGAGAGAGAGAGAGAATTCGAGGGAGAAGAGAGAGAGAGAGAGAAAGATTAACTGCATTTCGTGGGGAGGTTCCAATTCAGACTTATCATATTTTGTAACACAGAGAGAAGAGAGAGAGAGAGAGAGAGAGAGGGAGAGAGAGAGAGAGAGAGAGAGATTAACTGCATTTCGTGGGGAGGTTCCAATTTTGACATACATTGAACAGAGAGAGACAGAGAGATAGAGATAGATAGATAGATAGATAGAGAGAGAGAGAGAGAGAGAAGAGGAGAGAGAGAGAGAGATTAACTGCATTTCGTGGGGAGGTTCCAATTCTGACATATATTGTAACAGAGAGAGACAGAGAGATAGAGATAGATAGATAGATAGATAGAGAGAGAGAGAGAGAGAGAGAGAGAGAGAGAGAGAGAGAGAGATTAACTGCATTTCGTGGGAGGTTCCAATTTTGACATACATTGAACAGAGAGAGACAGAGAGATAGAGATAGATAGATAGAGAGAGAGAGAGAGAGTGTGAGAGAGAGAGAGAGAGAGACATAGATAGATTAATTAGAGATAGATAGAAGATAGATGAGAGAGAGGGGGGAGAGAGAGAAAAATTAACTGCATTTCGTGGGGAGGTTCCAATTCAGACCTATCATATGTTATAACAGAGAGAAAGGCAGAGAGAAAGAGAAAGACAGAGAGATAGAAAGAGAAAGAGAGAGAGAGAATTAGAGAGAGAGAGAGAGAGAGAGAGAGAGAGATAGAGATAGAGAGAACTGCATTTCTTGGGAAGGTTCCAATTCTGACCTATCATACATTGTAACAGAGAGAGAGAACGACAAAGAGACAGATACAGAGAGAAAAATACAGAGAGAGACAGAGACAGGCACAGAGAGAGAGACAGACAGACAGACAGACAAAGAGAAAGAGGCAAGATAGAGAAAAATGTGACAACGAGAGATAAAGAGAGAGAGAGAGAGAGAAAGAGAGAGAGAGAAAGAAGAAGAAGAAGAAGAAGAAGAAGAAGAAGAAGAAGAAGAAGAAGAGAAGAAGAGCTTGCAAGAAAGAGAGAAAGAGAGAGATAGAGAGGCAGGGGAGAGGGAACGCTACTGTTAGACAATAAATAGTGAGTATCGGCGGCGGCAGGACAGAGAAAATGTGTCAGAGAGAGAGAGAGAGAGAGAGAGAGAGAGAGAGAGAGAGAGAGAAGAGAGGGGAGAAGAGAGAGGAGATTTATGCGAATCCGTGCTGTCAGTACGCTTCATTGATAATGATGTAACAAAAAGTAAAGTTGATATAAATCATTATAAATTGACTTAATAATTGTGTATAACACAAATTGTCTAAGAACGAATCGACGCATGCGCGTAACATACTTGATCGATATGTTGAGGTACACGCATCACTGAATTGTCGAGCCTCGTTTTCGAGACGTCATATCAATCCTTCAAAATCTTTCGGTTATTTCCTTGTTGAGTAACATGAGTGACCCAGAAAAAACAGAACCAAAATCATTTATTTATTTTCCCATTAAACTAACCCTAAACCCAACCGTAACGCTTGTTGGACTTAAACCTAATAAAAAAATTAGAATTAACAGTTTTATTACAAAATCTGTTGTTCTGTTTTTCCTGGGTCACCCTGTAATATTATGTTACTTAACTAGAGGGGTTAGTTTTAGGGTTAGGTTTAAGTTTAGGGTTAGGGTTAGTTTAATGGGAAAATAAATAATTTGTATTCTGTTTTTTCTGGATCACCCTGTAATATCATGTTACTCAACTAAGGGGGGTAGGTTTTAGGGTTTAAGGTTAGGGTTTGGAGTTGGGGTTTAGGGTTAGGGTTGGGATTTAGGGTTAGTTTAATGGGAAAATAAATAATCTGGATTCTGTTTTTTCTGTCCCCTGTAATATCATGTTACTCAACTAAGTGGGGTAGGGTTATGGTTAGGGTTAGGGTTAGTTTAATGGAAAATATATAATTTGGGTTCTGTTTTTTCTGGGTTACCCTGTAATATTATGTTACTCAACTAGGGGTTTAGTGTTGGGCTTTAGGGTTAGTTTAATGGGAAAATAAATGATTTGGTTTTTTTTTTCTGGGTCACCCGGTAATATCATTTTACTCAACTAGGGTGGTTACGGTTAGGGTTAGGGTTTATAGGGTTAGGGTTAGGGTTGGGGTTAGTTTAATGGGAAAATAAATAATTTGGGTACTGTTTTTTTCTGGGTCACCCTGTAATATCATTTTACTCAACTAGGAAATAACCAGTTCCACTATGGACAAATATCGGAGATCAGTATCGATTTGGGACAATCGCTAACAGGAGCCGAACTGAAGATTGATATGAGAATATTTCCCAGGGACTTATGGGTACTGACCGTATTGCAAGAAATTCTACATGGACGCTGATGTGAAAAATCTTTCACGCGTAATTCGACCTCGTAAATTGTCACCAACGCTCATGCGTAAGATTGTCTGGGACGTGAATAAAGGTGCCCGGATGGCAGTCGAAGATGTGATCAATAATTTGAAATTATACGGTGGGTATACGACCATTGATCAATAAAGACACTTTATTGCACCCAATTCATTGGATAACCTGATTAAACTTTGCTAAAGAGCATCTAAACAAAGACATAGAATGTTGGAATAGCGTCATCTTGTCTGATGAGATTTTCGAATTCCGATTGATATTGGTTGGTTGGTTGGTTGTTTGATTTAATGGCATACCAACACTTGTGGGTTATTTAATACTTTAGACCTCTTATAATTTTTGTATGTAGGAAGCGTGTTTGGTTATGGTTAAAGTCATGGGAAATGGACTCGTCGCCCCGGGTTCAAATCCTGGTAATTACATTTCACTTACCGCTAATACCCTTGGGAAAGGTATGAATCCTACTCTCCTTCCAGCCATGGGTTAAATAGTAGGACATACTGGGCTATTTAACCTTGGTTAGGCAACCGGTCTAGGAGAAGGAAAACTCTGAATTCAAACCTGTTGAACCCCCTTAAGAAATTGACCTTGTGTCACATCCTGCTCGTATTGGTAAATATATATTTTTTGTATGTATGTATGTACATAGGATGTAAGTATGTATGTACGTAGGATGTAAGTATGTATGTACTTGTATGTATAGATATAAGATAAGATATATATATATATATATATATATATATATAAAGTAAGTAAGTAAAGTCGTCGGTGCGGCCTAATGTCGGTATCAGCCATGCAGCGAGGGAGTCTATCCCCTTTTCACTAGCGCTAGACCAAGGAGATTATTTTAGCGTCTGAGGTGGAGCGCCACACCTACCATCAACTCCTTACTTTACCGCACAGTTCCCTGTGCTACTCATAAGGCTGAGTTGGCGAGGGCGGATATCGAACTAGGAACCTTGTGGTTTCTAGCCGAACGCTCTACCGACTGAGCTAACCCGGCCCTTGATATATATATATATAATTACTATAAAAGAAAAAACCAAATACAACATTAACTAAATAGATTTACCAGAAGACTTTAACTCCAATAGTATACACAAATAAGATATAAACAAAATGAATAAAGGAAAAAAAATGAGTTGGGAGTTGAAGATAGATTACAGAAAGAATTACAAATTACTTTTTCCTAATAAGCGTATTGAAAACTAATCTTTAATTTCAAAGGAAAACAGTTTAGATTAAAAACTAAAGTCCATACTAATCAGAATACAGGGAGAGAAATAAAAGTAATTCTAAACTAAACAAATGTGGCTACCTATAACTTTTAAATCTCCCGAGGAAGGTGAACCCCGAACACCGAAACCGTGGCAGAGAGAAAAACTGTTTTCTACAAGTATATATATATATATATATATATATATATATATATATATATATATATAGATTTTTGGATGTTTGTTTGTTTATAGAAGCATTGTTGAAAATATTATTTATATTTTGCTTGAAGGCAATTTTAATGCATGTATCGCATAAAATCGATAATTATAGAAAATAATCTTGACAAGTGAATCCCGGCAAAGGATGGCTCGCTATGCCTTCAAGCAAAATATAAATAATAATTTATTCAACAATGCTTCTATAAACAAACAAACATCCAAAAATCTTATTCACTTCGCCGAAGAGCTTACGGCCGGGTTTGTTTACTACACAATAAACGTCCACTTACCTACTATGGTAGAGGCGTGTAGTAGTATCATTGACAAGGTTAATTTCGCAGGGATTGTTCGCTATGTACCGGCGGCCGAACAGATATGGTCTCTGACTATGCCTGTGAAGTCCCGGTTTCGATTCCTGTCGGAGGGGAGTCGTTAGTATACATCGCTGAAGAGACTTAATAAAGTCGAAACAGTCTGTATGGTGTTCTGCATAGCGAGCCATCCTTTGCCGGGATTCACTTGTCAAGATTATTTTCTATAATTATCGAATTTTATGTGATACATGCATTATAATTGCCTTCAAGCAAAATATAAATAATAATAATAATGATAATATATATATATATATATATATATATATATATACACTTAAAAATGGTTTGAATACTGACCTCGGTATTTTAACCACATACAAATACTTTCACACATCCCATACCTAATATACCACCACAATCATTATAATCCTCGAAGAAAAAAATGCAGAAATTCCACGAAAAGTCGTATCATATTCATATATGTAAAAACTAGTCTTATTGTACATAGTCGTTGTGTATTAGTAAACTTTACCAGTTAATTTTTTAAAATTCGTAGTACATATAATGGGTTTGTTACGACTCCCCGTATTGTTTAAAAACATAGAGTATGCAAGAAAAATGGGAAAAGAAAACCCCTCTCTTGTAAATAAGGGGAAATAAATAGTAAAAAAAATGGTTAAAATCTTAAAAATTTACAAAGAGGGGGGTAAAAAAATACAACAGCCCTGATAGTGTGAGACCAAACTCGAGTAATAAACCAAATGCAATATAAATAAGGAGAGCTCTATTATCATTGGTCGGGGGTCAGGTGACTAGTACAATAAAGCTATGGTCATCAGGAGGCGAGGTCATTTGCTGAGGGGGGAGGGTCGGGATTTGATCAGCCCTGATTGGCCCCCTGGGCCAGGAAATCCGCTAGATCATCTGCATAGTCTGCATCTATAATAATACATTTCACTTAAAAAATTCGTAGAAGTGGTCTATTGTGGGTACCAGCCGGATAGCTAAAGCATGGCTGTTATATAATTAGAAACAAACCAGGAGAGAATGGGTTAAGTTTAAAAGGAAAAGTGTTGAAACAATGACAATGTAGTTTTTACTTAACATTGCTGAAGTATAATTAAATTGAATGTATATTATTGCGAAAAAAAAAAAAAGAAGAAAACAAACAAGAAAGGAAAAAAATATCTTGAACACAGAAATGACGAGGAATGCAGATGACACGTCAGTTGTAATATTATTTTAACAGTCTGTTTTTACATGCAACATCAAACTGTAAAGAAAGTAAACATGCAGAAGAAGAAGAAGAAAAAAAAAGATGATACGATAGATAATTGCTTTTTGCAGAAATGTAATTCATCTGAGTTTTGTACTCACGTAATCCCGACATTTTATCAACTGGGTATTGAACCGGAGAAGAAAAAAAAAAAAGCAAGAATATTTTTGTGTTATAAGGTTAGTGTAAAATATATGACGTCTAAATTCTGGTGGAAAACCAAAAAAATTCTTTGTTGTTTGTTAATATATATATATATATATATATATATATATATATATGTAAATATCATTTTACACACTCTTTACACACACACACATACACACACACACACACATATATACATATATACATGTATGTATGTATGTATATATATATATATATATATATATACGAGGGATATTAAAAAATAATGCCATTTTGTTTAGGACAGGTATACCAACACAGAAACATGTATCATACATCAAAATGAAGCTGGTCCTCTGTGGATCACATCCCTACTTCTCCACATAAGTGAGTCAAAAAGTAATGCCGTTTTATTTAGGACAGGTATCATTACCAACACAGAAACATGTATCATATATCAAAATGAACCTGGTCTTCTGTAGATCACATCTCTACTTCTCCACATCAGTGCGTCAAAATGTAATGCTATTTTGTTTAGGACAGGTATAACTACCAACACGGGAACATGTATCATACATCAAAATGAAGCTGGTCCTCTGTAGATCACATCCCTACTTCTCCACATAAGTGAGTTAAAAAGTAATGCCGTTTTGTTTAAGATAGGTATAATTACCAACACAGAAACATGTATCATACATCAAAATGAAGCTGGTCCTCTGTAGATCACATCCCTACTTCTCCACATGAGTGAGTCAAAAACTAATGCTAGTTTTATTAGGACAGATATATTTACCAACACAGAAACATGTATCATAAATCAAAATGAAGCTGGTCCTCTGTAGATCACATCCAAATTTCTCCACATAGGTGTGTCAAAAAGTAATGCTATTTTGTTTAGGGCAGGTATAATTACCAACGCAGAAACATGTACTATACATCAAAATAAAGCTGGTCCTCTGTAGATCACATCCCAACTTCTCCACATAAGTGAGTCAAAAAGTAATGCCATTTTGTTTAGGACAGGTATAACTATCAAAACGGGAACATGTATCATACATCAAAATGAAGCTGGTCATCTGTAGATCACATCCCTACTTCTCCACACCGTCGAATGAGAGTATGCATCCCTGTCTTGTAATTCTGTTGACTGTTTTTTGAGTTACTTTTTCACAACATATTTCACTTCCTCGTCACGGAAGTAATATTTGCCTCTCAAACCGTGCTTCATGCGTCCAAAAAGATAATAATCTGAAGGCGCTAAATCTGGTGAGTATCGGGGAAGCGGTAGAGTTATCCACCTGAATGAGGTGATTTTTCCCTTGTTGTGATGCTGATACAGACTTTAAACCATACCAACGAATTACTTACACACACTCACACACACACACACACACACACACACTCACACACACACACACACACACATATATACATACATATGTGTAAGTAATTATATATATATATATATATATATATATATATATATATATATATATAATATAAATAATTTATTCAACAATGCTTCTTATAAATAATTTAGTCAACAATGCTTCTATAAAAACAAACATCCAAAAATCTTATTCATTTCGCCGAAGAGCTTACGGCCGGGTTTGTTTACTAAATAAACGTCCACTTACCTACTATGGCAGGGGAGTGTAATAGTATCATTGACAAGGTTAATTTCGCTGGGATTGTTCGCTATGTACCGGCGGCCGAACGGATATGGTCTCTGACTATGCCTGTGAAGTCCCGGTTTCGATTCCTGTCGGAGGGGAGTCGTTAGTATACATCGCTGAAGAGACTTAATAAAGTCGAAACAGTCTGTACGGTGTTCTGCATGCCGAGCCATCCTTTGCGGGATTTTCTTGTCAAGATTATTTTCTATAATTATCGAATTTTATGCGATACATGCATTTATAATTGCCTTCAAGCAAAATATAAATAATATATATATATATATATATATATATATTATATATATATATATATATATATGGAGGCGCGTGGGCTAGTGGTTAGAGTCGTCGATTCGAGTTCAATTCCTAGATGAAGCTGTTGGCATTTCACATAGCACTAATACCCTTGGGAAAGGTATGAATCCATATATTCTCATTCCAGCTATGGGTTAAATAGTAGGGCAGACTGGGCCCTTCAGCCTTAGGTAGGTAACCAGTCTAGAAGAGAGATAACTCTGAATTCAAAATTCCTTAGGTCGGTCGTTGATTGGGTTTGTGGCAACCCTTGATGCACCGATTCTTTCCTATCGACTGTGCCAAAAAGTGTGGATGGTCCAACACAAGCCTTCACCACTATAAACAAATCACTGTGTGGGTGTTCATTGTATATATATATATATATATATATATATATTTCCTACGATGATAACCGTTACACCATAGCGCTGATCGTTTTGCTTCAAATAGCACTGTGCCACAAAAATAATTTCTCTCTTTTGAATCTGTCTCCGACACTAAATTGGATGGTGAGTGATGCCAATTCCCAGGTGCCCATTAAGCTGTGATTAACTTTGGTACTAAGCTTCATCTGAGACTGGATTGCATTCTAACCTCAGACAATTAGTCGATGGTGACATTACTCTGGTTCGAACCCAAAGAAAACTAATCCAGTTCCAAGTGTTTAATAAATACCAAAACTCAAATACACCTGTGTTTTTTCCAATCACCTGCCGGAAAGTGGGGAGTTACTGTGGCGTATTTGTTAAGGTGATTGATCCCGGCGTCTTAGTAACCGAGTTTGAACTTCAAAATATGGGATGTTTAATTTGCATACAGGTTTTAACAAAATGGGTTTGATAAATAATTACTTGGTGTTATTGATCTCTAATATTGTTGTTTTATTTTCCAACATATTAAAATCAATCCTATTGATTTTATATAGAAATCAATTAAAATATAAGGAAAAATTATGATAAAAAGAGTTTATTAAATTTATGAAAGATTTAAAGAAATTTTTCCCTACTTTTATTTTATTAACTTCCACCTTAAATAATCTCAAAAATTCAGATCATTATGCCAGTTGTTCCAAACACTTATTTAATGTAAAATGATATCACATTATTTGATAATTCATCAATCAATTTCAAATTTATTATATAACACAATATTCCACAAATAACAAAACATACTTAACCCATTCGCTCATTTTTAAATGGAGAACTCTCTTAAATGTTTCACCGTTTTCTTTTTTCCCAAACAATAACATTGGTAAACATGCTTCATTCACTTATCAACAAGTTTAGGAATATTAAGAACATTTTATTCTTTGCAATACAAACTGTATCCATCCACCAAAACTTTCAAATTTATAGCCCAAAATCCAAAAAGAACAAAAAAGCATTTAAGATCATTCACTGTCTGGATATCATTCACTAGAATATCACCACCGGAAGAAGGACTACAAGATCTCTCTCGACTGGAGGCTTACTACAGATTGGTGGCGCGTGGTGTAATGGTTATGTTCATAGAAAATAAGCACAACGAAACGAGTTCAAATCCTGGCAGAATTTGTTTACATTTCACATAGCGATAATACCATTGGGAAAGGCATGAATCCAACTAATCCCCCTCTGACTAGAGGTAAAATGTTTGATACTCTGATCGCTTTAACCTTGGTACGGCAACCGTCTGTGAGAAGGAAAAAAACTCTGAATTCATACCTTTTAATCTCAGCTTTAAAAATGGATGGTGTGCTACATCCTGCTTATGTAGAGGTGATGTTAAATTTGAATATGTATGTATATAGTTGACAATTTTATTGATTAATATGTTACATAATCTATGCAGTTGCATAAGATTATTGTCAATCCCCTGTATTTCTGAGGGGATGGCCCTTTTCATATCACGGGCGTGACTTTCCATGGAATATTACAGAAAGCCCGCGAAATACGTGAAATCACCTGGGACATGGTTGGGTCTTCAGTTTTCAGCTTGGACGTCAGGCAGATAAGATATGTCTGCTTAGCTGGGACTCACCTGCATACGTGCGCTCTGTTTAGTTACATGAAATGTTTAGTTAAGTAAATAAAAGCTTACGAAAATAACATGTTTTTGTGGTTGATGAATGTCTTGGTAACAAGACTGATCTAGAAGAAGAAATGAATTAAGTGCGACCGACCACCAAGACGAAGTCCAGACGCTAGAAGAGACGTTAGAAGAGACGTTAGAAGAGACGCTAGGAGAAGAACGTAAGATAAACAGAAGACAAATAGAAGTAAGAAAGGAAAGAAGAGTATACAACAAATACAGACCAGCAAGGAGGTGATTTCCCGTGGCGTAGGGGTTAACTTACTGGACTGCGACATCGCAGTAAGTGGGTTTGAGCTTCAATCATGCCATTAAGTCAATTTTCAAATTGTTACCGTTGGGAAAGACATGAAATCACCCTTCCCCTAGATATGGGTTAAATAGCGTTCTTATATAAGGATGGTTTGGCAATGCGTAACACCAGAAGGTTGATATACCATTAAAAAAAGAAACCATATGCTTACAGTATTGATAAACAATTAAACATACTACTTCTAATACTAATACTAATATTACTACTACTAACTACTACTATTTACTACTACTAAGTCGGCGTCGTCAGGATGACCTAAAGTCAGAATCAGCCCGACAGCGAGAGAGTCTATCCCATTTTCACTAGCGCTAAACCAAGGAGATTGTTTTGGGGTCCGAAGTGGAGAGCCACACCTACCATCAGCATCCCCGTGCTACTGATACGCTGAGTTGGCGAGATATCGAACCCGGAACCTTGTGGTTCTTATTAGGACGCTTTACCGACTTAAAGTTAAACCGGCCCTAAGACTACTACTACTACTACTACTACTACTACTACTACTACCGTAGTAAGTTAAATATTAAATCTATGACACTATACTTATATATATATATATATATATATATTTTCGCAGAGAAAAACTTCCAATCGACCAACTGCCCCCCTCATCCCTCTCTCTCTCTCTCTCTCTCTCTCTTCCTCTAATATATATATATATATATATATATATATATATAATATATATATATATATTTTCCTTGCACACTAACAACATTTCTGTAATTTTTCTATTATTGTTATTTTATTTTATTTTCTATTTAAATTAATAATAGATAGAATACTTACATACATGGATAATATCCTGGCCGAAACACGTATCAGTAACATAAGATAAAACAAATCCTATTTTATCCATTCAACATTTTCTTTCCTTTATTTTTCATTTCAACATACCGTCGGATTCGCTTCCATTTTCAACTTACACACATACATACACACACACACACACACACACACACACATATATATATATATATATACATTATATATATAGTAGTTTATCTAAAAAACCTTCTTCAATTTGCTCTATTGCAGTCGATATGTGCCAATCGTGATCAGTACAAAATTGAAAATGTTTCTCACTTATAATGAGATCTAATCGATAGAAAAATACCATTCATCAGTACGAGATCTTGGTACTAACAATTCAATAAAGTATAACGTAATACCTTAATACGAATACACAGTTGGACATGTGTGACCGTAGGTACTCAATTTGATAAAATCAATACATATTAAAGTTAATAGTATATATATATATATATATATATATATATATATATATAGAGAGAGAGAGAGAGAGAGAGAGAGATGGGGTGTGTCTAATTTTTAGTGTGAATATATTTTATTTTCATATATGTATTTTATATATACTTGTGATATTTACTTTTGGGGATTTTGTGTGAAGCATGAGCTGTGAAATATATAAGAAACTCAGTTTGTGTTTTATTGAAAAGTTTCGTTATATTTCATACCATATTTCGGAAGTCTGACCTTCCTTTGTCAAGTTAGGTGGACTTTACAACGACAACACACACACACACACACACACACACACACACACACTGTTTCAGATTTTACTGGAACGGTGAGCCAAACACAGTATTACTGGGAGAGTGTTCAATATAAAATAGAGCTGTTATATAGTATAATAAAATAAATATATAAAGGTTTTACATATTTATTTATTTGGTGACAAAGGAACATTTTGGTTTCATGCGACAGCAATCATCAGGTGACGTTGTTTCAAATGCAAGGAAAGTCAAAAAATTTAAAAAATTACAAGAAGATCAATAGACATAGTATGTGTATGATTGGATGAACTTTTATGCGTATGTATGTGGTGTAGTTTTGAATGTGTATGTGTGTTTATGGACAGTGCAAAGGTTATGTATACGGGATAACGGTTCCCACACACATTTACATTGTTCTATGAATGTGTAACGTTTGATCAATGCGGACGTGTGAGCGTTTGTATTCTCGTGCATGTGTGTGTGTGTATTTTTTGGTATGAGCGGATGTCAACATGAGTCGTGTATGGGGTTGGGGGGGGGGGAATGGACACTGTCACCAGTTTGGGTGCGGGGCGATTCAATGAAGGAGGTTGAATAATTTTAATTTTAAGATTTCAAATGTTGTATACTATGGGTGGGGTGGAGGGTTTGGATTGCGGTTAGATAGAAGAAGTTCGGATATTAAGATGTTCGGGGTTGGTTGATTGTTCCAAGTATATCCGCAAATATGTACGCACGCTCGTAGCTTCACTCATACATGCGTGTACGCACACACACACACACATACAACATAGAAGGACGCGCACACGTATGTCCATACACCCATGTGTACGTAAACACTCGTACATAATAGTACTCATACACACATACATAACAGTACTCATACCTACCAACACGCTCACGCATATGCCCCATATATACATATGCACACATACACACACACACATATATATACATATGCACATAAGCATATATACATATATATATACATACACATATACATACATATACACGCACACACATATACGTACACACACATATATGCACACACACACATATATATATACATTCACACACACACATACATACATATACCTACACACATACATGCACATACACAAATATACATAAGCACATATACATACATCTACATACATATAATCATGGACAAATGAGATAGATAGAAAGAAAGAAGGAAGGAAAAGACTGGGACAGATAGGACGATGGGTACATAAGATAGATTAAAAAGAGACTTAGATAGATAAGTAGAATAATAGATAGATAGATGGGGGAACAGACTGAGGTAGATAGTTGTTATTTTGAATCTAAGCATCTTGAGTGCATTGGTTATTTTCTTACGGAAGCTGTCTACTTTAGGTCCGTTAGGGTTCCTTATGAGCACGAGTCCGTCAACTCTATAGATGCCCATGCCCGATTTGTCGATGATGAATGATAAGGATGAAAGAATAAGGGCACCTACCAGTTCACACACCTCTGCTCCGTCGAAGCTCCCATAGTGACGTCGAACAGGTGGTTATCGAGTTTTTTTTTACCCATAGTTCTCCGTTGTGGAACAGATGTAATTTTCTGCAGTGTTTGTTTATTTTGATGTCTTCCTGTGAGATGCGTACATGTTGTGATGCTAATTCTAGTGCTCTGTCTAGTGTGTGTTCTGTGATGGATGGGTAAAGTTGGTTATGTCAAATTGTATGAATGTGGAGTGGGTTTTGTTGTTGATGGCTGAGAATCAGCTGGTGACGGCTTTGGTGTTCTTCCATTGGTTGAGTTGTAGCTTTTCGGTGAGTCGTGTGTTGATGCTGTCGAGGATGGATTTACTGGCTCTATCGATTTCAGATTTAGTAGGGTTGATTAGTCTAAAGGTAGGTTTATTTCTGTAGTCGGGTTTGTGATCTTTGAAGGTTATATGTTGCTCAGCTAAAGAGTTTGTTTTATTGTCAATGCCTAGTTTTGTTGCTATTACTTTAGCTTCTTTGTTTATGTTGTTTTTTGTGGTGTCGGTTTTGGGTGTTTTTTTGTATGTTTGAGTAATGATGTTTGTGGTAAGGTTTTATAGTTGGGCAGGCTTGTTGAGTATATGTTGGTTGTTTTGTCTGCAAAAATGTATATTTTCTTTGAGTTGCGTATTTTCTTTGTGTCGCAGGTGATATGTTTCTGGATGTTGTCTAGTTGTTTTGTGAGTCTTATGTGCTTGACCATGTCTATTAGGTCGTTTTCGAAAGGTTGCAGATCCTTGCAGTCGCATGAAACCAAAATGGTCGTGACTGTTCCTTAGTCGCCAAATAAATATGTAAAACCTTTAAATATTTATTTGATTATATATATATATATATATATATATATATATATATATATATAAGGAAGAATGAATAAAGAAAAGAAAGATTAGAAGGGATAATAATAATAATATCACTTACACACGTGTTTTGGTCAGTTCATTTGTGTGATAATATTCTGCACACAGAGAAGATTCGACCTTCATCAGAGTGAAATTTTATTTTGAATATATATATATATATATATATATATATATATATATATATATATATATATATATATAATGCAAACGCATAACTCAAGCTGGCAACTGAATATGGCTGTTCAAAAAGAATAGAATTAAAAATGACAAATGCCTAAGGGAAAATTGCTAAATTCCTCAATTTCAGTTTTAAAAAATCAAATTAAAATCCCATCATATTAAAATTGCCGAGTATTAATTCATTAATACATTTTTGTCAGCCAAATGATATATGAATATATGGAAATTGAATTATCGTTAGTTTCATATGGACATAGGGTATGTGAAATTCCATGATTCTTAATACAAATACACAGATATTCTTTTCTATGTTTTAGTGGTTCTGCAGAAAAGGATGCTCATGAAATATCTGTAATAATACACACAAAAAATTAGGTAATTATTAACTTTTCTTTAGTAAATTAGGGAATCCCAGAAAAAAATAGAACCCACAAATTTGGTAATAAAACTGTTAATTTTAACTAGGGGGTTTAGGGTTATGGCTAGGTGTGAGGTTTAGGGTTGGGGTTTGGGTTAGGGTTGAGGTTAGGGTTGGGGTTTGTGGTTAGGGTTAGGATGATCCAGAAAAAATATAATCCAAATTATTTATTTATTTTCTAACTAACCCTAAACTAACCATTAAACTAAACCCTAAACCCTTAACCCAACCCTAAACCCTAACCCTAAACCCTAACCCTAAACCTAGACCGTAGACCGTAACCCTATCCCCTGTACAATAATCATACTAAGTCCAATTACCGTCGAATCGGCAAGACAAGGCAGCAAGCAGTCGTAAACCAACACGATTCTGGTATGCTGTAAAGACCACTGCAAAGTGGCAGGATTTATGGAGCCTCAGAGGATCATACAAACCAAGCAGCCAATCAGGACTCAGGGAATGGAATCACCCAAATGCATGCGTGGACTGTTCTGAATTCCCATAAGTACCAGTTGTATTGACACTGGTTCAGTTCTGCTTGGCCAGTCACATTGTTCAAACCAATTGTTGACTGACTGACTGACTGACTGACTTCAATACCCCCTACTTAAAAATGAACAGTTTTATTACAAAATCTGTTTTTTTCTAGGATACCTTAATTTATTAAACAAAATTTCATAATTACCAAACATTATATACGAATCTGATATGTACACGCGGATTGTTAGCACCAGTGGATAGGTCACACCTGTAATTAGTGATGGTCAAAGTGGTTGGCCCATATATATGTCACATTATAATCTGGTTAGTTTCATAACCTATTCTAACATAAAACTCATCAAATATTCTTAAACAAAACATATATAGAGAATAATGGTGTAATATTTAAAGTCATGGGAAATGGACTCGTCGCTCCGGTTCAAATCCTAGCATGTGATAATTGATTTTCACTTAGCGCTAATACTCTTGGGAAATGTATGAATCCTACCCTCCCTCCAGCTATGGATAAATAGTAGGGCAGACTGGGCTCTTTAACCTTGGTTAGGCAACCGTTCTAGGAGAAGGAAAACTCTGAATTCAAACCTGTTAAACTCCGCTTAAAAATGACCAGCTCGTGCGGAGGGGTTGGTAAATATATATAGAGAGAGTATAAACAATCCTTGAGCAGAGATACATTGATAGAAGGATATATAGATATGGACAAACGGCGGCAAAAAGATAGATAGATAGATAGATCGGATTCTAATATGTGCAAGAAAAGGACATTTTGAATGTCGTTTGTTTTTATGGATCTACGGTGTTCATAGATTCGTTTATCTAGCCAATCTTTTATTTCTTCATTGATAGATACGAAAGATTTGAATAAAGTTGTCCACAAAACATGTTATATATGGCTACATACAGATCGAATAAACTCGT
>CM042171.1:4731271-4741271 GCA_023376005.1 Doryteuthis pealeii | reverse complement strand
TAGCCCATATTCTATACCTCTCTATAATTTTCTTTTTACATCGTGTGCATTGATACCTAAGTCTGTTAATATTATGTTTTTAAATATACGTCTTGCGTAATAATATTTTATCACCTGAACACGCATCACGTCATATAAACGCCATGCAAACTCCTGACAAGCCATTTTTTAAATATTTAGCGTCTGAGGATTGCCTAATAAGCATTAACTCGCACGTATATATATATATATATATATATATATATATATATATATTGTGTGTGTGTGTGTGTGTGTGTGTGTGTGTGTGGTGTGGTGTTCGTGGTGTGTGTTTCGTGTGTGTGCTGTGTGCGAAGGAAAACAAAAGGAAACACGCCATAGAAACACATACACACACGCAATCTCTCTCTCTCTCTCTCTCTCTCTCTCCTCACACACATATAGACACAGACCACATGACGTGGACACACACACATACACACACATACACATTGTTATTTTTTATTTCTAAACTCCGAGAGTATAAAAAAAACTCCTGGCTTTCTAATCTGTAATTACACAATACAAACTTTTGCCTGAAGAAACAGAAATATTTTTTAAAAAAAGGAAAGACCATATCATATGCGCTTCCTGAAAATAATCAGATGGTGCTATTAAAATGACCAAAAGAAAAAATACTTTAAGAGTTGCCTAAGTTGAATATACTAAAGTGCTCAGTACAAAAAGTATAGAAAATTAATGAATAAATAATAATAATAATAATAATAATAATAATAATAATAATAATAATAATAATAATAATCCCAGACAGGAGACCAGACCTAGTGTTGATTAACAAAAAAAAAAAAGAAAGAGAACCTGTCAACTGGTGGATTTTGCGGTCCCAGCAGATCACAGGGTGAAGCTGAAGGAAAATGAAAAAAAATGGATAAATACCTGGACCTTGCCAGAGAAATTGAAAAGCTGTGGAACATGAGACTGAAAGTGATACCAAGTATAGTTGGTGCACTTGGAATGGTCTCAATAAACTTAGAAAAAGATTGGAGGATCTGAAAATCAGAGGAAGAATTGAGACCATCCAGACTACTGCACTGCTGCAATCGGCAAGAATACTCAAAAGAGTCCTGGAGACCTCAGGGCACTCCAGTGAAATACCATCAGCTAACGCTTATGTGAAAAACTCAAAAGGAGTGAAAATAATGAGGATAATAATAATCACATAGTGAATTTGAAGGAAAATAAAAGTAAGGATAGATACATGGACCTTGCCAGTGAATTGAAATGCTCTCTCTCTCTCTCTCTCTCTCTCTCTCTCTCTCTCTCTCTCCTCTCTCTCTCTCTCCTCTCCTCTCCTCTCCTTTCCTCTCCTCTCCATTATATACCCGAGTATATACGTGAAGGTAAGTGCATATATATATATATATATATATATATATATATATATATATATATCTTACCTAACAATTGTCTCCAAACTTTTTGGGCTGTGGCTTTAAATAATCCAAGAAGGTTTTTTACTTGACCCCTTGAAAGCACGCGATTGGACGCTTGGGAATATTTTAGCTCAGTTAGGCAGATGCGACGCAGATTTCGGAGCGGGTGGATCTATGGGTTACCGCTCTGATGTCATATCTCCCCCCGCCCCCGAGGTAGAATCTAATGGGCAGGGTTAAAAATAAAGCTTGATCAAGAATTGTTAATTAAATGAAACAAACAATGACAAGCTCAGTCCGAAGAAGAATTAGCCCCCTGTAAAGAAGTAACCCCAATCAGAGAACATGGCGTCCAGACGAGTAGACGAAGTAAGCAGAAAGTAAAGTAAGATTATGAACTATTATAATCTCTCTCTCTCTCTCTCTCTCTCTCTCTCTCTCTCTCTATCTATCTATCTATCTATCTATCTATCTCCTTCCTCCATTATATTAGACCACGCGCCCCCATAAATATATATTTACCAACCTCTCCGCACGAGCAGGATGCGACACAAGGTCAATTTCTTAAGCGGAGTTTAACAGGTTTGAATTCAGAGTTTTCCTTCTCCTAGACCGGTTGCCGAACCTAGGTTAAAGAGCTCCATCTGCCCTACTATTTACCCATAGCTGGAGGGAGAGTAGGATTCATACCTTTTCCCCAAGGGTATTAGCGCTAAGTGAAATGCAATTACCCCGTCCAGGATTTGAACTCGGGGCGACGAGTCCATTTCCCATGACTTTAGCCATTACACCACGCGCTTACTCCATTATGTACCCGAGTATGTTAGTAAGGTATATTACACGTCGTGTAGATTACAATAAAGTTGAGGACAATAGTCCGAATAATACAAGGAATCAAAGAGAACCCTAGGTAAAGAGAAATGGTTGCGAACCACAGTTCTAGGTTAATTTAACTTCTGAACCTGTTCATAATATCGGCTGATCGACTGTGAAATGAATACATAGTTATTACAATAAGATATCTCCAGTTTCTATATGATTACAGTATTAGGTGGCGGATAGGTCCATCTTAAAATGGCTGCTTGTGAGGATTAGATATGACAAATTCGCAGACAGATGCGACAATAAGAGAAAATGAAGTCCGCTTAGAAATAAATTCAATAAAGCCGACACCGGTAAAGCGGAACGAAGTGGTTGTGTCACGTTCTGAATCGTCATAAAGTAGCGTTGGTAAAATTGATTCACGATTGAAATTCTGATTAGGCTTTCTTTATATGTGTGTGTGATTGTTAGAAATTTGCAGATGGGTTTCTGTGTTCTATCAACATTTCTAAAAGGCAAGAAGAAAGTGGAAATTAACTATTAATTCGCTACTTCTCATCTTTTCAAAAAGGCACACACACATACCACTCATTCATCACCCACGAGAATATATATATATATATATATATATATATATATATATATATAGTTCAATGAGAAATCAAAACAAATAAAATTTTTTGCTTTTATTTATTTAATTACGGGAACGGTATTACGACCAGCGGTTTCTTGCTGAAAGCATTCATCGGGTAATACGAAAAGTTCCTTTAAAAATGACAGAAATTGTGTAAATCGTCAAATGTGTGCATTATTTTTAACTGTATTCTCGTGTTTGCGTGTTTACGTGATGCGGAATGTTTTTTTTCTTCTACGTGTGCGTATTTTTGTTTGGGCGTATGTGTATGATGTCATGCGCGTTTGCATGGAAATGCGTGAAGGCTGTGACGATATGTTTGTGTCCACGCGCGTGCGTGCGTGTTTTTGTTTGTGCGTATGTATGTGATGTCGTGCGTGTGCGCGTGGGAATGTATGAAGGCTGTGATGATATAATTGTCTCCACGCGCGTGTGTGCGTATAAATATGTGTATTTGTGTTTGGTATTCTTGGTTACGTATGTTATGTGCAAATTAATATAATGTATTTTTTAAATGTATTTTTAAAATTATGCTGTTAATAATAATGAACATGTTATTTATTGCGTTGGTGGTGCAATGTGGACGTTACATTTGTATGATATTATTGTACAATGTATATAGGTAGAGGGAAAGATACTTACAGTTTGGCGGATCTGTTGTAGTGTTTACAAATTATATTACTATTTTATATATATAGCGGGGAGGGAGAATATATCACCCGTCATACTTACACAAACGAAAATGACCTGGACCTGTACCCGGCTACAACGTGTGATTGCGGCAGAGAATTTAACAGCTTGCGAGGATTACGAATCCACAAGGCACGCTGGTGCGAACGACGTAATTCTCCTGAAGAATGTAAATCGAATGATGGGCTTATGAACCAGGAACACCCCCACAGTGTCCATGAGCCCATTGCTGAGCGGCAGCAACCTGGAGACATTCCTAGCAAGCCAAGAATTCAGTGGCCCAAGGGTAATCAGAAAGCTATTTGGACTAATTTGGACCAGGAGCTTCCTTTTTTGCTCACCACCCATCTTAAGGGTTCTATCAACCAACAACTATCATCCTTCAGCACGAATGATACGCGCGCGGAATCATCATCCCCGTGTAATCAACTCAACGGCCAAAAACAAACGCGTTTTCAAATAACAAACTGCACTGATAAAGAAACATCTCCAATGAACGGATGATATAATCTATTCTCTGTTTAATACATATATACATTTTTTTAATACCCTGTCCGGTGGCGAAAGCTGCTTGGTAGCGCTAGGAAGTGGCAGTCCTGTCGTAGCTACCGAAACTGTGTTATCACTCCTAGTCGACAGCTGACGAGGACAGGGTATCGCACGTGCTATCACACGTTGTATGACAAAAAAAAAAAATATATATATATATACCTATATATATATATATATATATATTGGGTAGAAGAGGTGTGTGTGGGTTATGTATATGGATCGAAGTGTGATAGCAGGTGTTTATTTTCATGTCGGCAATATATATATATATATATATATATATATATATTATATATATATATATCCTTATGAAGATCTTTATGGTGAAACTCGATTTCTATAATTCTTTTATGATGCTCCCTTTCAAAAAAACTTTCTAAAAACAATTTCTTCAAACAAGAAATCTTCTCCTGACGATGACCTAAGGTGCAAACAGCTTCGTCCAGGAATTGAACTCGGTTCGACGAGTCCATTTCTTACGACTCTAACCATTACACCACCCGCTTCCAACTTAAGAGAGAGCGAGGTAGATATAGATATAGGTATAGATAGATAATGTTTTGTTTTGGATTCAACGGAAGAAATTTAGATATCTTATCAGAAAGAAGGTCCGCAAAATGGTTTGAATTTTGTTTTGCTTAAAGGGACGTTTTTATTTATTTTCGCTACATGTGTTTATATTTGATATATTCTTTAGGCTTGTTGCATTACTTTTCTGAATATTATATATATATATATATATATATATATATATATAATATATAGAGAGAGAGAGAGAGAGAGAGAGAGAGAGAGAGAGAGAGAGAGTAAACTACAGACACTTGTTTCGAGGTATCACCTCTCATCAGTGCAGTTATACAATTTTTAGCAGCTACCTCAGGCCGGGTTCCAGACCCGAACGAACTTACGCTCGCCAAAGCTCTTACCCATACGGCCTTAATCAGCTGCCAAGTATAGCAGGCTATTTAATCGCTACATTTCTAAGCGGAAATGAATTCACTAAGTGTTCTCAAGCTTTGTAAACAAAGTGAGATTTAGCTTAACACCGAATACGTTGAATTTGCAATTAAATTCCTCCTAAATAGAGTGCTCAACTGAAATTAGGAGCGTATAGTAGAGTAAATTACACACACACATATATATATATATATAATTGAACCCTTGTATATCAGAGCAATTCCTTCAGTAATAAACATTTTGCTCATGTCTGAAGATGCTGTGATTATACAGTCGAAAGAAATTATTACAATGAAGCAAATTAAAAGTTTTTTCCTTAATTTATTTTATATATTGCTCTGTCCATTCACTAACCGGCACTAGGCACATCGAACTCTCACTGTATATATATATATATATATATATATATATATATATATTAAGAAAATTGAAAAACAGGTGTTCCGAAAATAGGATGAATTTATTTATCGATGTTTAAACATTTCGCTATATAACGCTGAACAAGTACAGTTACTCAACAAAAAAGATTTTATAAAGATTTTCATCTCTTGTTATCTATAAAACATCCATCAATTTCTTCACCCCAAGATACAGCCTGATGATGGTTTTAAAGAAACCGAAATGTTTAAACATCGATAAATAAATTCATCCTATTTTCAGAACACTCGTTTTTTCAAATTTCTTAATATTGTCGGATTTATTTTCCATATTTACTCCCATATATATATATATAATATAATATATATATATATATATATATATATTATATATATATAATGAATAGAGATAAATGAGAAAGTATTGGCATAAAAAAGTGCTCATGCTAATAAAGCAGATGTAGATTGAGGCTTCATTTGAGGCTTATTTAAGGATTTTTCTTTTTTTTTAAATACAGCACGAACCACTTTTTTTCCTGAATTCTGAATCGCATCTGTAATAGATTGTGATATATCTGGGGACTCTATTTTGTTCTTTAATGAATTTCTCTTTGGTAAGTGAAATGGTGTGTTTTTGTTTAGGTTAGATGGAAATTTCATAAATAGTAAAAGCTTCAAATCGCCAAAAAACAGTAGATATTGCATTGGAAAAACATTGGTTATTCGTAAAAATATGAACGCTAATTTGCTTAACAGAAAAAGTGAATTAGTTTCTAACTGAAACATTAAACACAATTTCATTTATGTTATTACCACCTGACCGCTAATGTAGCATATTCCATATACCTCTCTTAATTTTCTTTTTTAATCGTGTGCAATAAACTCATGAGTCTTGTATATTATGTTTTAAAATATGACGTCTTGCGGTAATATATATTTGTATCACTGAACACGATCACGTTATACAACGCCATGCAAACTCCTGACAAGCCATTTTTTAAATATTTAGCCGTCTGAGGATTGCCTAATAGCATTAACTCGACGTTATATATAATATATATATATATATATATATATATAATGTGTGTGTGGTGTGTGTGTGGTTTGTGTGTGTTCGTGTGTGTGTTCGTGTGTGGCCTGTGTGCCTGTGTTGCGAAAGGAAACAAAAGGAAAACACGCCCTAGAAAACACATGCACACACGCAATCTCTCTCTATCCTCTCTCACAACCACACACCATATAGACACAGACACAGACGTGGACACACACACAACATACAACACATACACATTTATTCTTTATTTCTAACTCCGAGAGTATAAAAAAAACTCCTGGCTTTCTAATCTGTAATTACACAATACAAACTTTTGCCTGAAGAAACAGAAATATTTTAAAAAAAGGAAAGACCATATCATATATCGCTTCCTGAAAATAATAGATGGTGCTATTAAAATGACGCAAAAGAAAAAATACTTTAAGAGTCTGCTAAGTTGAATATACTAAAGGTGCTCAATACAAAAAGTATAGAAAATTAATGATAAATAATAATAATAATAATAATCCCAGACAGGAGACACGACCTAGTTGATTAACAAAAAAAAAAGAAGAGACCTGTCAACTGTTGGATTTTGGGTCCAGAAGATCACAGGTTGAAGCTGAAGGAAAATGAAAAAAATGGAATAATCCTGGACTTTCCAGAGAATTGAAAAAGCTGTGAGACATGAGACTGAAAGTGATAGCAAGTATACTTGGTGCACTTGGAATGGTCTCAATAAACTTAGAAAAAAGATTGGAGGAATCTGAAAATAGCAGAGGAAGAATTGAGACCATCCAGACTACTGCACTGCTGCATCGGCTAGATTACTACAAAAGAGTCCTGGAGATCCTCAGGCACTCCATTGAAATACCATCAGTAACGCTTATGTGAAAAACTCAAAGAGTAGGAAAATAATGAGGATAATAATAATCACATAGTGAATTTGAAGGAAAATAAAAGTAAGGATAGATACATGGCCTTGCCAGTGAATTGAATGCTCTCTCTCTCTCTCTCTCTTCTTCTATCTCTCTCTCTCTCTCTCTCTCTCTCTCTCTCCTTCTCCTTATCCTCTCTCTCCCATTATATACCCGAGTATATACGTGAAGGTAGTGCATATTATATATATATATATTATAAATAATAAAATCAAGCAAATACCAATTACTTTTATTATTATAATAGTATAATATATATATATACATATATATATATATATATATTATATATCTTACCTAACAATTGTCTCCAAACTTTTTAGGCTGTGGCTTTAAATAATCCAAGAAGGTTTTTTACTTGACCCTTGAAGCGCGCGATTGGACGCTTGGGAATATTTTAGCTCAGTTAGGCAGATGCGACGCAGATTTCGGAGCGGGTGGATCTATGGGTTACGCTCTGATGTCATATCTCCCCGCCCCAGTAGAATCAAATGGGCAGGTTAAAAATAAAGCTTGATCATAATTGTTAATTTAAATGAAACAAACAATGAAAAGCTCAGTCCGAAGAAGAATTAGCCCACTGTAAAGAAGAACCCAATCAGAGACATAGACAAGTTGACGAAGTAAGCAGAAAAAGGTAGAGTATGACTATTATAATCTCCTCTCTCTCTCTCTCTCTCTCTCTCTCTCTCTCTCTCTCCTCTCTCTCTCTATCTATCTATCTATCTATCTCTCTAATCTATCTATCTCCTTCCTCCATTATATTAGACCACGCGCTCATAAATATATATTTACCAACCTCTCCGCAACAGCAGGATGCGACCAAGGTCAATTTACTTAGCGAGTTTAACAGGTTTGAATTCAGAGTTTTCCTTCTGCTAGACGGTTGCCGAACCTAGGTTAAAGAGCTCCATCTGCCCTACTATTACCCATAGCTGGAGGGAGAGTAGGATTCATACCTTTTCCCCAAGGTATTAGAGCTATAGTGAAATGCAATACCCGTCCAGGATTTGAACTGGGCGCAGATGTACATTTCCGCATAACTTTAGCCATTACATCACGCGCTTACTCCATTATGTACCCGAGTATGTTCGTAGGGTATATCACGTCGTGTAGATTACAATAAAGATTGAGGAAATAGTCCGAATAATACAAGGAATCAAGGGAACCTAGGTAAGAAGGAAATGGTGAACCACAGTTCTAGGTTAATTATTCTGAGCCTGTTCATAATATCGGCTGATCGACTGATGAAATGAATACATAGTTATTCAATAAGAATATCTCAGTTTTCTATATGATACAGTATTAGGTGTGGATAGTCCATCTAAATGCGCTGATTGGGAGGATTAGATATGACAAATTCGCAGACAGATGCGACAATAACAGAAAATGAAGTCCGCTTAGAAATAATTCATAAAGCCGAAACCGTAAGCGGAACGAAGTGGTTGTGTCACGTTCTGAATCGTCATAAAGGTTAGGTTGTAAAATTGAGTTCACGATTGAAATTCTGATTAGGCTTTCTTCTATATGTGTGTGTGATTGTTAGAAATTTGCAGATGTTTCTGTGTTCTATCAACATTTCTAAAAGGCAAGAAGAAAGTGGAAATTAACTATTAATTCGCTACTTCTCATCTTTTCAAAAAGGCACTCACAAGATACCACTCATCATCACCCACGAGGATATATATATATATATTATATATATATAATATATATATATATATATATATATAAAAGATTTTTTGGATGTTTGTTTATTTTTAGAAACGTTGCTGAATAACGTATATAATAAATTTTTACTTGAAGGCACTTAAACGCATGTATCGCATAAAATTCGATACTTTTTCTTATAGAAATGAAATTTCTTTGCCGGGATTACACTTGTCAATTTCATTTTCTATAAGAAAAAGTATCGAATTTTATGCGATACATGCGTTGTAAGTGCCTTCAAGTAAATTTTATATATATATATATATACTAGTATTAATATATATATATATTATACATATAGTATAATCACAAAGAGTCCAGAGAAGCAATACCTTCACGACACAAGAGTTTTATTTAAACAAAACAAGTCTCAGTTTGACAGCTCAATGTGTGTTATGTTAGAGTCACAGAGCAAATTATGAGTAAAGAAATCACAGAAAGACTTTAGACTAACTATATGCTAAATTCTAAGCTTTCTTAATTTCTTACTTATATATATCTATATATATATATATATATATATATATATATATTCTATGAGATAGGACTCGAGTAGTTAACTCTTGTACTCATTTTATGATATAATATAATATAATAATAATAATAATAATAATAAATATATTATATAAATTATATTATAATATTATATATATTATATATATATTTCAATTTCTATATTCTTTTATGATCGCTCCCTTCTAAAAGAAACTTTCTTAAAAAACAATTTCTTCAACAAGAAATTCTCCTGACGAATGACTAGAGTCGAAACTCGAATGGATAACACATGAGAAATATCCCTGTTTGTCTATTCAGCTTTTTGTTCACTACTATATATAAATAATAATTAATATATATATATATAATATATATTATAT
>CM042171.1:4721271-4726271 GCA_023376005.1 Doryteuthis pealeii | reverse complement strand
CTCTCTCTCTCTCCTCTCCTTTCCTCTCCTCTCCATTATATACCCGAGTATATACGTGAAGGTAAGTGCATATATATATATATTATATATTATAAAATAATAAAATCAAGCAAATTACCAATTACTTTATATATATATATATATATATATATATATATATATATATATATATATATATATATATATATCTTACTAAACAATTGTCTCCAAACTTTTTAGGCTGTGGCTTTAAATAATCCAAGAAGGTTTTTTACTTGACCCCTTGAAAGCGCGCGATTGGACGCTTGGGAATATTTTAGCTCAGTTAGGCAGATGCGACGCAGATTTCGGAGCGGGTGGATCTATGGGTTACCGCTCTGATGTCATATCTCCCCCCGCCCCCGAGGTAGAATCAAATGGGCAGGGTTAAAAATAAAGCTTGATCAATAATTGTTAATTAAATGAAACAAACAATGAAAAGCTCAGTCCGAAGAAGAATTAGCCCACTGTAAAGAAGTAACCCCAATCAGAGAACATGGCGTCCAGACAAGTAGACGAAGTAAGCAGAAACTAAAGTAAGATTATGAACTATTATAATCTCTCTCTCTCTCTCTCTCTCTCTCTCTCTCTCTCTCTCTCTCTCTCTCTCTATCTATCTATCTATCTATCTCTCTATCTATCTATCTCCTTCCTCCATTATATTAGACCACGCGCCTCCATAAATATATATTTACCAACCTCTCCGCACGAGCAGGATGCGACACAAGGTCAATTTCTTAAGCGGAGTTTAACAGGTTTGAATTCAGAGTTTTCCTTCTGCTAGACCGGTTGCCGAACCTAGGTTAAAGAGCTCCATCTGCCCTACTATTTACCCATAGCTGGAGGGAGAGTAGGATTCATACCTTTTCCCCAAGGGTATTAGCGCTAAGTGAAATGCAATTACCCCGTCCAGGATTTGAACTCGGGGCGACGAGTACATTTCCCATAACTTTAGCCATTACACCACGCGCTTACTCCATTATGTACCCGAGTATGTTAGTAGGGTATATTACACGTCGTGTAGATTACAATAAAGTTGAGGACAATAGTCCGAATAATACAAGGAATCAAAGGGAACCCTAGGTAAAGAGAAATGGTTGCGAACCACAGTTCTAGGTTAATTTAACTTCTGAGCCTGTTCATAATATCGGCTGATCGACTGTGAAATGAATACATAGTTATTACAATAAGATATCTCCAGTTTCTATATGATCACAGTATTAGGTGGTGGATAGGTCCATCTTAAAATGGCTGATTGGGAGGATTAGATATGACAAATTCGCAGACAGATGCGACAATAACAGAAAATGAAGTCCGCTTAGAAATAAATTCAATAAAGCCGACACCGGTAAAGCGGAACGAAGTGGTTGTGTCACGTTCTGAATCGTCATAAAGTAGCGTTGGTAAAATTGATTCACGATTGAAATTCTGATTAGGCTTTCTTTATATGTGTGTGTGATTGTTAGAAATTTGCAGATGTCTTTCTGTGTTCTATCAACATTTCTAAAAGGCAAGAAGAAAGTGGAAATTAACTATTAATTCGCTACTTCTCATCTTTTCAAAAAGGCACTCACAGATACCACTCATTCATCACCCACGAGGATATATATATATATATATATATATATATATATATATATATATATATATATATATAAAGATTTTTTGGATGTTTGTTTATTTTTAGAAACGTTGCTGAATAAAGTATATATTAAATTTTTACTTGAAGGCACTTACAACGCATGTATCGCATAAAATTCGATACTTTTTCTTATAGAAAATGAAATTTCTTTGCCGGGATTACACTTGTCAATTTCATTTTCTATAAGAAAAAAGTATCGAATTTTATGCGATACATGCGTTGTAAGTGCCTTCAAGTAAAAATTTTATATATATATATATATATATATATATATATTATATATATATATACATATATATAATCCAAAAGTCCAGAGAAGAAATCTACCTTACGACACAAGAGTTTTATTTAAACAAAACCAAGTCTCAGTTTGACAGCTCAATGTGTGCTCTTAATGTTAGAGTCACAGAGCAAATATATGAGTAAAGAAATAACAAAAGACTTAGACTAAGACTATAATGCTAAATCTCTAAGTCTTTTCTTATTTCTTTACTATATATATATATATATATATATATATATATATATATATATATATCCTTATGAAGATCCTTATGGTGGAACTCGAGTAGTTATCTCTTGTACCCATTTTATGATTAATAATAATAATAATAATAATAATAATATAAATAATAATATATATATATATATATATATATTATATATATATATATATATATAATTTCAATTTCTATAATTCTTTTATGATGCTCCCTTTAAAAAAACTTTCTAAAAAACAATTTCTTCAAACAAGAAATCTTCTCCTGACGATGACCTAAGGTCGAAACTCGAATAGGATAACACATGAGAAATATTCCTGTTTGTCTTATCACTTTTTGTTCACACTATATATATATATATATATATATATATATATATATATATTATATATATATATACCCAACTACAATGGTTGGGTCACACCATCCCCCATGCCTGCAGACAGACTCCCATTTATTCCCTTTCCACAGATTATCTAACATTGCCTTAAAAGGAGTTTAGAGAATGGGGCATTCATTACTGATAATGGTAGTTTATTCCATGTATTCACCACTCTGTTACTAAAATAATTTTGTCTTGCATTTGCTTTACAAATTCTTTTTAAAGAGTTTTAATTTATGACCCCTGGTAGTGATATTTTGAGCAATGTTTCCTAAGTCATTCTTCATACGACAGGTTTTAAAAATCATTCATTACTTTAGTAGATCCTCTTTTGAACTCCCTCAATGAGTTTTATGTCCTTGATTAGTCTTGGACTCCAAACCACATTAGCAAATTCCAAATGAGGTCTTACCAAAGCAATGAATAAATTTATCAGCATTTCTTTATCCATGTATTCATATATCCTTCGTATTAATCGTAATATCTTGTTTGCGGTATTTACTTCTATGGTTTTTGGAAAATTTAAATTCGGGGTCCACACTGTATCTTTTATTATTTCTCTTTCATTAGAGAATTCTTTTTCTCATAGAGTATACACGTTTTGAATTATTTCTTCCTACATGAAGTACCTTACATTTAGATGCATTGAATATCATTTCCCATTTATCAGATAAATCTACAATTTCCAAACATAGCTAGCAAATGTTGTTGCATTGAGAAATAAAAAAGAAACCAATGCTACTACAATGAAAACGTGGTAGCAATTTTATATATATATATATATATATATATATATATATATATATATATATATTTACCAACCCCTCCGCACGAGCAGGATGCGACACAAGGTCAATTTATTAAGCGGATTTCAACAGGTTTCTTTCTCTTAGACTGATTACCTAGCCATGGTTAAAGAGTCCAGTCTGCCCTGCTATTAACCCATAGCTGGAGGGAGAATTGGATTCATACCTTTCCCTAGGGTATTAGCACCATTCGAAATGCAGCTTTGTCCAGGAATTGAACTCAGATCAACGAGTCCATTTTCTTACGACTCAAACTATTAGACCACGTGCCTCCATAAATATATATTTACCAGCCCCTCCGTGCGAGGAGGATGCGACACAATGTCAATTTCTTAAGCGGAGTTTAACAGGTTCGAAATCAGAGTTTTCCTTCTCCTAGACTGGATGCCTATCCAATGTTAAGGAGCCCAATCTGCCCTACTATTTACCCATAGCTGGAAGGAGAATATACGGATTCATACCTTTCTCAAAGGTATTGGCGATATGTGAAATGCAAACAGCTTCGTCCAGGAATTGAACTTGGGTCGACGACTCCATTTCTTACGACTCTAACCATTACACCACCCGCTTCCAAATTAAGAGAGAGCGAGGTATATATAGATATAGATATAGATAGATAATATTTTGTTTTGGGTTTAACGGCAGAAATTTAGATATCTTATCACAAAGAAGGTCCGCAAAATGGTTTGAATTTTGTTTTGCTAAAAAGCATTTTTTTTTCGCTACATGTGTTGTATATTTGATATATTCTTCAGGCTTGTTCCATCACTTTCTGAATATATATATATATATATATATATATATATATATATATATATATATATATATATATAGAGAGAGAGAGAGAGAGAGAGAGAGAGAGAGTAAACTACAGACACTTGTTTCGAGGTATCACCTCTCATCAGTGCAGTTATACAATTTTTAGCACCTACCTCTGGCTGGGTTCGAGACCCGAACGAACTTACGCTCGCCAAAGCTCTTACCCATACGGCCTTAATCAGCTGCCAAGTATAGCAGGCTATTTAATCGCTACATTTCTAAGCGGAAATGAATTCACTAAGAGTTCTCAAGCTTTGTAAACAAAGTGAGATTTAGCTTAACACCGAATACGTTGAATTTGCAATTAAATTCCTCCTAAATAGAGTGCTCAACTGAAATTAGGAGCGTATAGTAGAGTAAACTACATATATATATATATATATATATATATATATATATATATATATATATATAATTGAACCCTTGTATATCAGGGCAATTCCTTCAGTAATAAACATTTTGCTCATGTCTGAAGATGCTGTTATTACACAGTTGAAATAAATTATTACAATGAAGCAAATTAAAAGTTTTTTCCTTAATTTATTTTATATATTGCTCTGTCCATTCACTAACCGGCACTAGGCACATCGAAATCTCACTGTATATATATATATATAATATATATATATATATATATATATATATATATATATATTAAGAAAATTGAAAAACAGGTGTTCCGAAAATAGGATGAATTTATTTATCGATGTTTAAACATTTCGCTATATAACGCTGAACAAGTACAGTTACTCAACAAAAAAGATTTTATAAAGATTTTCATCTCCTGTCATCTATAAAACATCCATCATTTTCTTCACCCCATGATACATCCT
>CM042171.1:4703771-4713771 GCA_023376005.1 Doryteuthis pealeii | reverse complement strand
TTCGTCCACATTTTCTCTCAATACTTCATTGAGATATATTTCGTCGTGCATTGAGATCGGCTAAATAAACGTCTGATAAAGCCGAGCTCAATACACAGCGAAATATATCTCCTACATATACTTACCTGAGTTTTGTTTCTTCGTCCACATTTTCTCTCAATACTTTACTACATGTGTGTGTGTGTGCTTGTGTGTGTGTGTGTGTGTGTGTGTGTGTGTGTGGTGTGTGTGTGTGTGTTTGTGTGTGTGTGTATAATAAGCCTAGCTATTTTCAGACACGCCTGTGAGTTTTCAATATCGCGTCAAGGTGGCAAACTAAATGAAATGTATTAGATAAGTTCATGTGCGTCAAAGACAAAGGAGTATGTGTCTGTTGTGTGTGTGTGTGTGTGTGTGTGTGTGTGTGTGTGTGTTCTAACGAGAAAATTTTCCGGGTGTAGACCTTCGCGCCGAGATGGAATAATGGGCTTATATAATTGGTATTGTGCGCTCAATTCAGAACTGAAGAGAGAGAAGAGAGAGAGAGAGAGAGAGAGAGAGAGAGAGAGAGAGAGAGAGAGAGAGATAGGTGTGTTACGGACGAGAGAAATAGAAGGGAAGGTTCCTGTGCGTAATATTAGGTGTGCTAAAAATAATTTCATCTGCGGTTTGGAGACTAATAAATTAGAGAAGTGATTAAGTTGGGAGGCCGTTTAACAGCTGAGACCAGAGAGTGAAATCTTTATTTCTACGGGGAAGTGATATTAACAAAAGAGGTTTTATAACATTCGGTTATTCCAGGGAGATAAATAGAACAGTAAGCAGGATAATTACGTTTCTACTAGACCCCGGTTTCAGCACACACACATACATACACTCCCCATATATATATATATATATATATATATATATATATATATATATATATATGTAGTATAATAATAAAAAAAATATTTGACGTCATATTTCAAACCGTTCATTTTTTCAACGTTCTTTTTTCTCAGACTTCAAATTTTAAACAGACCGATAAACAAGGACTATTACTCGCCTTTCTCCTTATTCTGAAATAAAAAAAATTTTTATCACCTTCCACATACCAACAAAAGCCCTGAAGATGATCTAATTAATAGATCGAAACACTGCAGCGTCGGCCAATAAACTCACCACTTAAACTCATTTAAACCTGTGTTTTTTCAATCTTTTATTATATTACATACCGTCGGATTCACTTCCTTTTATTCACACACACACACACACACAGACACAGACACAGACACACACACACACACACACATATATATATATATATATATATATATATATATATATATATATATATATATATATATATAAACAAAAAAATTAGTTACAAACACACACAACCTATCAAATATCAGAAATTACACATGTACATATTAATAATCTGCGAAATCATGGTTAATTAATAACTGAAGAAGATAAAAAAAAGATCTGAAACACGTGTTGCATATGTAAGATAATAATATTTTTTTTTAAAAAGGATAATCTTTTTTGCAAACTTTTTTTTATAGAATGTCTAACTTTCTCCGGTGGTACACATAACAACACTTTATATATATATATATATTATATATATATATATATATATATATATATATATATATATATATATATATTTAATTAATTTTTAATTTTAATTTTATTTTCTATTATTTATTATTTATTCTTTTATTTTATTATCTTCTATTAATTTATTTTATTATTTATATCTTAACTAGTATTTTCTTTTATACATCATTATACTCTAATGTTTAAATTTAAAATCTTTTTATTTTACTTGTCTATTTATATTTTTAATATACTATTCTGTTTTTTCTGTCATGTCACCTTTTTGTCTGTCTGGACACCCTAGAAATCAACTTTGAGATGTATCTCTTTTTTTCATTCACTTCTTGTTTCTATGGTTACACTCCCACACTGTTTAAAAAATATATAGAATTTATATATATTCAGCTCTTTGGGTTTTTTTGTGATATGCTTGTTCATAAGTGAATCGAGACCCATCTGATGAGGCAAATATTTGGGGAGCCGGTTTAAATCAACTTAGATTTATATGGGCCCCAATTTTTGTCGAAATAAATTATTATGGATTACTGTATTGAGTTCTTCCTTATTGATATATATATATATATATATATATATATATATGTGTGTGTGTGTGTGTGTGTGTGTGTGTGTGTGTGAGTGTGTGTGTGTGTGTGCTGAAATCGGGGTCTAGTAGAAACGTAATTATCCTATTGTATGTATTATTGTAAAAAAAAGAGAAGAAAAACATAGTTTATAAACAAATAATGTTTATTTCGCCAACGCAGCAGTGTTTCGGTCTGTTTCGAGAGACCTTCATCAGGGCTTTCCTTGGTTTAAGTAAAGATTTTCAGTAATAATTTATTTTTTCATAAACCAACGAAAGCCCTGATGAAGGTCTCTCGAAATAGACCGAAAACTGCAGTGTAGGCGAAATGAACATTATTTGTTTATAAAACTATGTTTTTCATTTTTCATTATATATATATATATATATATATGTATATGTATATATATATATATATATATATATATATATATATATATATACACGCCTGTGTATTTATCTGATAACAATAAAATTGAATAATTGTTTTATTATTGTTGTTATTGCTATCTATATTCTTTATTCTTATTTGAATTTGTTTATTTTGCTTTTGGTTTTCATGGAAATAATTAGGGCAGCCATTAATTGTAAACGTTTGCCTTCTATTTGAATGTTCTTTGATGAATATTGAGCGTGAAAAAGATATTAGTTGCGCTCTGTTAAGGAAGTTGTTTATTAAAGAGGAAACTTATATGGACATCACGATTTAAAAAGAAAAATTCCTATTTTTCTATTCTTTTTAACAAAAGATGCATGAACGAAAATGTGTTGCATATATATATATATATATATATATATATATACATACATACATACATAGACACACACACACACACACATATATATATATATATATATATATATATATATATATATATATATATATAAAAATTAAACGACTTAAATAACACTCATCTATTAATAATGGAAATTCGCTTCCGGTTTTTTTTTTTCTGTAACAAAAACTGCGGCATTGCTTACGTTACATTACCTAACACATAACGCAACGTAATAACATAGAATAAGTATACTCAAAATGTGAGCATGCAAAGTTAGACAATCCTCATTGTTTCAATAAATAGATGCCTGGCGTTATATATTTATATATAGATTGTTTTATTCTAATATAATATTTAAAGTTATCGGAACTGTTTCCATTTCAAATTGTCTTTCTTTCTTTCTTTCTTTCTTTCTTGTTTTTTTACTCCTTTAATAAATTTGACGATTTTACATACTTATGGTATACACTCTATGACATTGAATTTTCAGCTCCCATCCCATCAGGAAATGTTTCAAAAATCTATTTTTACATCACCCGGAGGGTGTTTTTTATTTTGTACTAGTACTCATAAATTCAAATAACATATTTTATTCAAAAAATTTAAATTTCTTCCAAGCTTTGAAAATTGGAATTCCACATGACTTTATGTTGTATACCCTTTTCATTACTTCTTACTTTCTTCTATTCTTCCGCCCTGTCGGTGGGGCGTTAGAATGCATCGACTGCACCTCTGCAGAGGGGCAAGACTCCCGCAATAGGGCCACCTGTTGGCCGTGGGTGGCTACCGTGATGCTTAAGGATAGAGCCCAGGTGGATGAGCAGTTCATGACGTGCAATACTCCACTTTGGCCCTATCTTGGGCTAGACGGGCGGTCAGAGAGGCCCCCTCCGATCAATCGGCTGGTCACGTCAAGCCCTAGCACCTATATGATTTTCCCAACCCTATTGCCCTTATGGCAACCCCAATCCCTTTTTATCATATGGGTGCTAGAAGGCGGTGGCTGCGGGTCTACATGTCCTGAGAATGACCTTAAACTCTATCTGATGGTGAGGTTCCAGTTCTGGAGGTTTGAGGAATGTTGAGCACCCCTTCATCACCATTGCTCCCTGGTCCACTCTGATCTGGAGTGGTAGTACCTGTTAGGGTCCCATCTATGGGTTAAATAGAAAAATGTATTTATAAAAAAATTGTATTATCCATTAAGAATTGATTTATTTCAAAACTTTATCGGCATCAAATGACCCACTGAGGTTGATATGCCGTAAAACAAAACAAAACAAAAGAAAATCTTCTATTCTCCTTCTGTTCTTCTAGCGTCTTTGACATCTTACGTCTTCTTCTAGGTCTCTTCTAACATCTCTTCTAGCGTTTTGGTGATCGGTCGTCGCTCTTGGTTCATTTCCTCTTCCAATCAGTCCTGTTACCAAGACACCCATTAATCACAAGACCGTGTTATTTTTCTTAAGCTTTTATTTCTTTAACTATACATTTCATGTAACTAAATATCTGACTAACATAGCACGCGTATGCAGAGTGAGTTACAGTTAAGGCAGGACATATTCACTGCCTGACGTCCAACTGAAAACTGAGGACACAACCAGGTCCCACGTGACTACACATATTTCGCTGGCTTTCTGTAATCTTCCATGGAAAGTCCCGCCCGTGGTATGAAAAGAGTCATCCCTTTAGAAATACAGGAGATTGACAATAATCTTATGCAACCGCAAATATTATGTAACGTTTATTCCTAATATATTCTCTAATCGTCTTCTTTCTTTCCAAAATCCGTCGCAAACGATGATGGCGTCAAATCACTATTCTCTATCGCTGTGGAATGTTTTCTTCAAATAATTTTTAAAAAGATTATTTTTTCGAACATTTCAAAAATTATCGTATTATGATCGCTTTGATTCCAAATAAATTTACTCTGACGAAGGCCGTTATTCCTTGTATACTAAACGATTTTGTAGTTTTCTATTATTATTTTTTTAATCTTATATCTAAAATAATAATAAATAGAATACATGTGTACATAACTAAACTCCTGGCCGAAACACGTGTTAGTAAAATGAAATCTATTTTATCCATTCAGCATTTTCTTCCTTTTGTTTATTTTTCCTTTCAACATATCGTCGGATTCGATTCCTTTTTCTACTACACGCACACACACAAACACACAAACACACAAACACACACACACACACACACACATATATATATATATATATATATATATATATATATTATTATTATTATTATTATTATTGATATTATTATTATTACTATTCTACTAAAGCTGGATTATCACCTTTTAATGTCTAAAGCTTTTTACCTGGTTAGTTTAATGACATGAAAGTTATACTAAATTATTCCTTAGTTTTAGTATTACGTAATGCTTGAAAAAATTCGATTTTAATTGGGTCTAATTCGTCGTAATTTCACAAATTGACCAATCCCTGTCATAACTTCTGTATATCACGCTTTTCCCCTCTATGTATCTTGATTACACACTCTCTTGATTACACCATCGTTAAATATCTTACTTTATCTAGAGAGTAAAAGAAAGAGCGATTAAGAGAGAAATTTAACAAGTCACTTGATTCAAATGCCCGTATGTAATGAAATACCCTGATCCATTTCAATTTAAATTAGGTCAACCCAATTCGATGAAAAATCCGTGTTTTTGTTTTGTTTTTTCAATACAATTTTTTTTTGAATTACCAAAAATCAGTGAATTATCCGATTTTATTGTCATTTTCAGTGTTGATTTAGCAATGAAGGAACCTTATTAATGCATTAATTACTTTATTTCAAAACTTTAAATTTTTTCAGGGTCTATTAACTTGTTTTTGGGGCGCAAAATATCGTTTTTTTTATATATGTGATTGACTGTATAAGTAAAAAGACAAAAGACCAAAGGTCTGAATAAAAGATAAAAAGTTTTAATTTTTTGCATAATTCCCAGTGGATCACCTTCCCAACCCAGTCGTGTCTAGTTTTGTATTCTCGTTGTGCTAGTTTGTTACATCCGCAGAGTATATGGTTTTCAGTCTCATCTCTATTCCCGCAAAGTCTACATTTACTATTTTGTTGGGTCCTATCAATTTTAGCTTTGATATAGTTTGTCATTATTATTATTATTATTATTATTATTATTATTATTATTATTATTATTATTATTATTGCCATCTATTTTAATCTTTATTGTCATTATATTTTTTTATTGTTGTTGTTGATAATTGGCTGTATATTGCAACACGTTTCAACACGCACTGCGTACCCCCGTGGTGGCAAAATCAAAACACCCTCTTAAGTTAACGGGGTTGGAGATCAGTCGCCCTGGAAACGGTGGACTCTGATCCATTTGCAAATAGTTCCTCTCCTGATAGATTTGAAGTCATCACGCAACGGATTCTACTCTGAAGGATTCCACTTCACCCCGTTCCCCCTTATTATCCAAAATAGCTGCTCGTGACCGACAAGGAAAGATTCTTATTAATGCATAGCAGTCAGCGGAAGGACTTGCGGAATTTACTTCTATAAAAACAGGAGTAGTGCTTTGAGTGCATTTGAATAATGGAAAAAAATAGAATGATGTGAAGTCTATTTCTCGACATCTACCATCTATTTATCTTTCTCGATTATCTATCTATCTATCTATCTATCTATCTATCTATCTATGTTGATATGTTCATATCTATATATCTGTCTATATATCTATCCATCGGACTTTGTTCATATCTATATATCTACACATCTACTATCTTGTTCTGTTCATATCTATCTATTTATCTATCTATCTATCATAATCTGTTCATATCTATATATCTATCTGTCTGTCTGTCTTGATCTGTTCATATCTATCTATTTATCTATCCATCTTGATCTGTTCCTATCTATCTATCTATCTATCTATCTATCTATCTATCTATCTATCTCAGCCTGTTCGTTTTCTACCTATCTATCTATCTATTTATCTATCTCTTTATCTATATATATGTATACCTATCTTGATCTGTTCATATCTATCTATCTATCTATCTACCTATCTGTGTATCTCAGCCTGTTCTATCTTTCTCGATTATCCATATATCTATCTATCTATCTATCTATCTATGTTGATATATTCATATCTATGTATCTGTCTATATATCTATCCATCGAACTTTATCTGTTCATATCTATATATCTACACATCTACCTATCTTGTTCTGTTCATATCTATCTATCTATCTATCTATCTATCTATCTATCTGTCTTGATCTGTTCATATCTATCTATCTATCTATCTATCTATATATCTATGTATTTTTCTATCTGTCTTGATCTGTTCATATCTATCTATCTATCTATCTATCTCAGCCTGTTCGTTTTCTATGTATCTATCTATTTATCTATCTCTATCTATCTATCTATCTATATATATATATTATATATATATATATATATATATATATATATATATATATACCTATCTTGATCTGTTCATATCTATCTATCTATCTATCTATCTATCTCAGCCTGTTCTATCTTTCTCGATTATCAATCTATCTATCTATCTATCTATGAATGTTGATATGTTCATATCTATGTATCTGTCTATATATCTATCCATCGAACTTCATCTGTTCATATCTATATCTAAACATCTACCTATCTTGTTCTGTTCATGTCTATCTATCTATCTATCTATCTATCTTAATCTGTTCATATCTATTTATCTATCTATCTATCTGTCCGTCTTGATCTGTTCATATCTATCTATTTATCTATCTATCTTGATCTGTTCATATTTATCTATCTATCTCAACCTGTTTGTTCTATCTATCTATCTATTTATCTATCTTTTTATCTATATATATGTATACCTATCTTCATATGTTCATATCTATCTATCTATCTATCTATCCATGTATGTATCTCAGCCTGAAAACAATCTACCCCAATGTATTAAATAAAGGGTTTGGTTCGAAGTTCCCTAAATGCTCCTGAGTTTGACAAGAAACACCCGATGAAGGCCAGAGTGTACCTCGTCCACTACGTGTATATAACAATATAGATGAGGACAACAGTCTGAAAAATCTGAATAATTCAAAACATCATATCGTATTTAGAATTAGTACATTTACGCGATATATATTTAAGAATGTCAATATATATGACATATTGTCCTACCTGAAGAAAAAAAGTATTATACCTAAAATATAAGAATAAACTTAAACTTTACCCTATAAACTTATCCTTCAAAGGGATTCCCAATCCATTTCACTAGTAAGAATATGTGCTCTCCAGGCATAAGAATTTAAATTTAATGTAACAAAATTTATTAAATTGGAAAGACTAACAAAATTAAATAAGACACACATTTAAAAATGTTACACTTATTTCAATTATATCTTAAATGATTTCTATGGTTTGGTTTGGTTTGTTTTACGGCATATCAACCTCGGTAGGTCATTTAATGCCGACGTAAGTTGTGAAATAAATTCATTCTTAATGCATAATACAATTTTGTTTATAAACTCATGTTTTTCTATTTAACCCATAGATGGGACCCTAACAGGTACTACCACTCCTGGTCAGAGTGGACCAGGGAGCAATGGTGATGAACGGGTGCTCCACATTCTCCAAACCTCCAGAACTGGAACCTCACCATCAGATAGAGTTTAACGTCATTCCCAGGACATGTAGACCGTCAGTCACCGCCTTCTAGCACCCATATGATAAAAAGGGTTGGGGCTTGCCATAAGGGCAATAGGGTTGGGAAAATCATATAGGTGCTAGGGCTTGACGTAAATGGTTTCTATATGAATATGTTGGAGAATAAAACAATATTCGAGATCAATAACACCTAGTAATTATTTATTAAACCCAGTTTTGTTAAAACCAGTATGCAAATTAATTACACCATATATTATGTAAACCTTCATTTCTTAGTGATATATAAGACACATTTCAGGATTGTAAATGCACTAATAACATCGACTGTTTTGATGCAAATCTAACTCGGATTTTCATAGACATTGTTAATAAGATTTATTCTATGTATTAATGATTTTAACTATAAATTAAAAACTCATTGATAAACTTACACAATTCCTGAGGGTATTGTGACATAACCAGTCACATAATTTTCGGTTACAGCGAATCTCCCTTTTAATAATATTAGAATTATGCTTGTCTGTTCATTCCAAGACAACTTACTGTCATCATTAAGAAAAATCCTCGGAAAAAAACATAACAATAAATGTAACCATATCTATTAATAATGGAGATTCGCTTCCGGTTTGTCTGTAACAAAAACTACGTCACTGCTTATGCCACACTACCTAAAATCGCCATAACATAGAATAAATACACTCAAATTTTGAACATGCAACATAGACAGTCCTCATTATTTTTAAAACAAGTTTTAATAAATACATGATTGGTATTATATATCTATATATAGTTTGTTTTATTTTAATATATATTTAAAGTTTACATTTCAAATTGTTTTATTTTTAATCTTTTAATGAATTTGATGATTTTACTTACTTAGGGTACAAACTCGCTGACATTGAATTTTTAACTCCCACTTCTCAGGCAATATGTTTCAAAAATGTATTTTTACATCGCCCTGAGGCTGTTTTTATTTTACTAGTCCTTATAATTTACCTATTAGCATAAGATAACCCGATAAGGTTAACGTGCCTTTAAAACAAACCTATTAATCAAACATTGAAGAACTATTTATAGGTTTATAAATGATATCAACAAATAAACCCATCCCTTCTTTACTTTTTCTGCACTCATACAACACACCCAACCCTTCCCTCTTTCCTTTCCTTTTACCTCACATCTTATCACTCAGTATGCTCCCCTCATCTTCTGTCCGCCCGGAAATTACCTTTCCAACATAACAGTAGCCTGTAGATCCTACTTTGTCGTCAGAATAAATTTGACAAATCTACGTAAAATACCGAGACGAAATATCATTTGAATTTAGGTGTTGTGTTGTTTTATCCGCATTTTCCTCTATTTTTAACCACAAAGTTTATTCTCTATTGATATTAAATATGTGAAATTT
>CM042171.1:4693771-4698771 GCA_023376005.1 Doryteuthis pealeii | reverse complement strand
ACGACATATTGATTCTCCTCCCAACAAACATCGAAATAGAACACATCGCTAACAAACTAAATACCGTTGAACCCACCTTACAATTTACCTATGAAAAAGAATTCAACAACTTCTTACCATTCCTTGATACCCTACTAATAAAACCCGAAAACAAACCCACCAACAAAAACGACTACATACATTTCTACTCCCATCCCAACAACAAAATCAAAACGGGCCTCATAATAGGCTTATATCTAAGAGCACTACGCATATGCAGTCCCCAATACTTATATTAAGAATACAAGCACATTGAAGACTCCCTCAAAACCCTAAAATACCCTAAATATTTAATCCTAAACGCCAAGAAAAAAGCCCTCGATATACACTCAAACACTAAACCTAAAAACACCTCCACTACCAACGCCACCCCAACCTACCCCACAGACACTGATCCCTACCTACCCAGACTCAAAAAATTTTTATAAAGAACTAACAGACCTAGGAATAAAAATGATACAAACCACATCCCAAACAATTAAGGACCTCATCAACCCTTCCACACGCATAGATGCTCCCAACACCCCCGATATCACCAGTGCTGGTATCTATACCATCCCCTGCAATAACTGCAACAAATGATATGTTGGAGAAACCGCATCAAGGAGCACAAAAGGTCAATAAAAATGCACGACAAACTATACGCATTATTCACGCACATCGCAGAGCAAAATCACGCACTCAATTTCTCCCAAGCAGACTCATCAAAACAATACATAAAAAGCAACTAAGACATCTGTGCGAATCAGCAATAATAACACACACAGAATTATTCAACATCAGACCGGGGTTCTATAACCTAGATATATCTATCGCAAAAACTGTAATTAACGAAAATGAAATTAAGGTCCACCATGAATATGGTTAAAAAAATAATTCCCCCTCCTACTCTGCCACAAAACTGACCTAATGACACACATCACTCCCCTCCTCCTTATCACCTCCTGGCATCAAACCCTCCAACCCTCCAATACCATGAACTTTACCCTCCTCTCCCAACCAACCCCCTACCCCATTTAACACCTATCTATCTTCATACACACACACACACATATATATATATATACATATATATATATAGATACTTATAATTATATATATATATATATATAATATATATATATATATATATATGTGTGTGTCTGTGTGAGGTAGATAAAAGGATAAGTGAGCAAGAAAGGAATAACTCAAAACAAATCAAGGGTTGAAATGATTTCGTCCGTGTTACCCGGACATCGTCAGTCGGAATGATTTTATTAAAGCAATTTTTTTTGTTTTTTTTTGTTTTTGTTTTGAGTTATTCATTTCTTGCTCACTTATCCTTTTATTCTACCTCATATTGTCGGATTCTCAACCCATCCATCCTATCTTAATATATACATATATATATATATATATATATATATATATATATATATATCGAATCAAAGTTTGTATGTCAGCTTCTGTTCTTAAGAGACACGTGGTGGTGCACAAGCATCACATTTTACCACACAATTCATTCGATCCAGTGGGAGGTGCGTATTTCCTATGTCATATTTACATCAATCATTAGTGGGATTGTTGGGTCACGTGACGGCTCTTGAGAGGAAAGGTTATGGTGGTGGGCCCGTAGGACTGTGAGGGACGTGAGTTATCTGTAAAGATTATGCTATATATATATATATATATATATATATATATATATGTGTGTGTGTGTGTGTGTGTGTGTGTGTGCGCGCGTGTGTGTGCGTGTGTGTATAAAATAATCCAAATGACTGGTAAGTAAGGGATGATTCTATGTGGAATCAGCAAAATCTCACTGTACATCCATATTGTATTCTCATATATTTCTAAACTAATATTCATTCGATTCTCTTTTGTTTACCTAATTCTAAACTCATGACATACCATTGTAAAACTTAATTATTTTAATTTGGTCAATTCCACATGCCATAAAAATATAGGGGGGACAATCCCTATATTGGTAAGTAAGGGATGATTCTATTTGGGATCAGCAAAATCTCACTGTACATCCATATTGTATGCTCATATAGATGCAAAAATATATTCATACAAGGTTTTTTATAAGTTCCCAAGGCAGCTCAATGTATAATAACCAATAAATCAATTTTCCAAGAAAGAAAAACTTTGTAAACATCTGTTATTATATTCATTCCGATCAGAAACTCCAAATGAGTCTAGTCCCTTCAGACATAATTTACAAATAAATTATTTATAAAATCTGTCTGAAAAGGCTAGACTCATTTTGAGTGTCTGGTCCAAATAAATATCGTAACGGATGACGTTTGTTAAGTTTTTCTTTCTTTGAAAGTTATACACACACACACACACACACACATATATATATATATATATATATATATGTGTGTGTGTGTGTGTGTGTGTGTGTGTGTGTGTGTGCGTGTGTAAGTGTAAGTGTATTTGGGCAGCATTCTTTCATTTATACATGTAGAATTAAACAAAAGACACATCTCCTTTTTAACAATTTTGTTTTTGATCTTTTCGAGTTTTCTGGTCAACTTTTTAATATTTAGGTGGAATTCCTGGATTAATCCACCAAACTTCAGTTCCCGAGCACATTCGGCACTTCGAAGTGTCATGATCAGGAGTGAAGTGTTCCAGTTTTTGTTTGTTTGTTTGTTTGTTTAAATTATATCAATGTGGCGGCTGGAAGCAGAAGAATTGATGAGAAAGGTGTTATAGGCATTTTAAAATGTGTGTACTGCATTGGAAATTAATTTTGTTTAAGGTTGGTTTGTATTGTTTTATGTATAGAGTTTCAAGTATTTGGAGTTTTTGAACTTTGGTGGACTTATCCACGAATTCCACCCAAATATTTAAAAGTTGGCCAGAAAACTCGAAAAGATCAAAATTAAAATTGATAAACAGGAGATGTGTCTTTTGTTTACTTACACACACACACACACACACACACACACACACACAGACATATATATATATATATATATATATATATATATATATATATATATATATAAGAAATTGACTTCGTGTTGCATCCTGCTTGTGCGGAGAGGTTGGTAAATATATATATATAAATTCAAATTTTTACTTAAATTATCGGCAAAAAGCCATTCTAAAAAAAACCTTGTTTACATATATATATATATATATATATATATATATATATATATATATATATATTAAATTCATATATATATATATATATATATATATATGAATTAATTTACCAACCCCTCCGTACGAGCAGGATGCGTCACGAGGTCAATTTCTTAAGCGGAGTTTAACAGTTTTAAATTCAGAGTTTTTCCTTCTCCTAGACTGGTTACCTAGCCAACGTTAAAGAGCCCAGTCTGTCCTGCTATTTACCCATAGCTGGAGAGAGAATTGGATTCATACCTTTCCCAAGGGTATTAGCGCCATGTGAAATGCCAACAGCTTCATCAATTCATTTCCTATGACTCAAATCATTAGACCACGCCCCTCCAAAAATGTATACATATATAAATGTAAAAAGTTCATGTTTGATTGTTGTAGTGAGGACAGTACTGTTTCCACTGCAACGACCCAACATAAGTATCCACAGGTCGATTACTGTTGCATATTGATGTTTTCACAGTACCAAATCGATATCATGTTGTATACCCTTTTCTTACTTCTTACTTCTAGTCGTCTTCTCATCTGGCCGGCTTTGCTATTCTGATCGTCTATCATCTTGGTCTGGTCTAGTGTCTGGTGTTGACTTGGGGATTCCGGTCTGGTTTCCGTTAGGGATTTCTCCTTATCAGAAGCCCTGTGTCATTGTTAGTTTTTAGAGGTAATAACACAAGACTTCGATTTACGTTGATGTTACTTTATTTCCAAATCCCCAACCCAGACAATCTGCGAAGTTGAGGGACCACGTGTATAACACGACTTACCCCTTCGAGCTCGCTGCTATCTTCTAACTGAATGAAACTTACTATTACTTAAACCGGAAGGCAGGGTTTTCTATGCCTTCTGGTTCTCACGATTTATCCCCGGAAGTCAAGGTGAGAGTGAGGTCAAGCGCTGTCACTCACCCTCAAGGCCATCAGCTGCACTAATCGCCATTATGATTTCTACACTACCTTATAAAAGTATTAGGGGCCCAGTAATTATGTAACATTACGTCAAGAAGGTTCCCGATAAGAAATACCTGAAGAAGGCCAGTTGAGGACAATAGTCCGAATAATCCAAAGTATACAAAGGGGGTAAGGGCTCATACAGTTACATACTTTTTGTGAGTGATGCGTCCAGGATTTCTTCACGAAAGTACGCAGCATCCTTGTGTAGTACCCATCTTCTTTATATATATATATATATATATATATATATATATATATAGGGTCCAAGTGATAACCTACTAGAGTTTCACTATGTTGAGGATCTTCAGGGTTAACTCTACTGTGTAAATCAAACTGTTGGTTGATTGTAGACAATTATATGTATATAATACATATAATTGTCTACAATCAACCAACATCTTTATTTACACAGTGGAGTTAACCCTGAAGATCCTCAACATGGTGAAACTCAAGTAGGTTATCACTTGGATCTATATTATAATAATTTTGATCTACTTACGTATTGAGCACTTTTTTATTTGTTATATCACTGCCTTACCTTTATGAACTTCACATCAACCACCGTGAGCATATTCACCAGGTAAGTCATCTTTTCCATAATATATATATATATATATATATATATATATATATATATATATATATATATATTATGCATATATACATACAATAGCAACGGCTACCCGCCAATGGTTAACGGAATGAGAACTTTTCTACTTTTATAAATAATATTTTTCTTTGACGTAATGAATTTGGAAACTTAAATCTTTTCAGTAAACATATTAGCATAATCTTATTTGAAATTCGCTCGTACCTTAACTTTAAGCAATGAATTGAATGAATGATGTCTTGAAACTCGAAAAAACGTAA
>CM042171.1:4668771-4688771 GCA_023376005.1 Doryteuthis pealeii | reverse complement strand
CAAACAACACCAAACCAACGACTGGTATTTCGCCACGGCCATCACATGCACAAACTCACCAAAAAACTCACTAACAATATAAAACACTACAAACAGACCCACCATAAAACACACCTTCAACACCACCCCATTAACGCCAAAAAGCAACCACCTAACCTACGAAACATCCTTACTGCATCTAAAAAAACAAAAACATCTACAAAACACCACCACAAAAGACAACCTGAAATTTATTACGTCAAAGACAAATATTATCTTGTAACAAAACGAGATGCCAAATATGCACGCATCTCAATACTGAAGCTACAATCCAAATACTACACACCAGCACCACAATCCAACCCCCACAAATCACCTGCGACCGTCCAAATGTCATATACTATATATACTGCACAAAATGCAAAAGCAGCGGCTATATGGGGGAGACATACACTATCTTCAGACTACGCTTCAACAACCACAAATCTACCATAAAACTTAAATCTCCACACAATAAAATCGCTCATCACTTCAGTACGCCACACCACAATTTAGACAACCTAAATCCAATAATCCAACAATCTTAATCTTAATCCAACAAGGCTCCCCTACCACACAAGCTAGAAAACTAGCTGAATTAAAATGGATAATCAGACTAGACACTCACCGGAATGGCTTGAATACAGACACCGGCACTTTAAAGGGATACTCATATTTCCAAAACACCCCCATACCACCAATCCCATGACCCCTATCAGACGACCACACACAGAGTACAAACTCATAAATCACCAACGGACCAATCAGCATCAAGCACCGCCGCACCATTCCAACTTACCGGACAAGCAGTCAGAAGATCACTACTACGATTCACGGTCAGGAAGGAGGGATGTCACTGTCCTGAAAATTTACCACTACGTCTAAATTAAAGAAACTAAATAAAAAAAAGAGTTTTCTGATATTTATTCCTTGACTAACATATTATGGTAACAACATTATCATAATATAGTACGTTAATGCTTCACACCGATGCCCAAACCTGGTATATGTATTTCCAACAACGGATACAGATACAAAAATACATCTCAAATATATATACGCACCAGAAACATACGGAGACGCAAAATCTACAACATATTTTATATAATATATATATTATATATTATATATATATATATATAGTAACATTGGACATAAGCTGTTTAAACTGAATAATTGATTTTATTGTTGTTTATGACCTAAAGCTTGTGCTGAATATGATATATAATAAAATAATAATATGATTATTATGAATATGATATATAATAAAATAATGATAATATGATATATAATAAAATAATAATAATAATAATAGAAAGCGCGTGGTATAATGGTTAAAGGCATGGGAAATGGACTCGTCGCCCCGAGTTCAAATCCTGGACGTGGTAATTGTATTTCACTTAGCGCTAATACCCTTGGGAAAGGTATGAATTCTACTCTCCCTCCAGCTATGGGTAAATAGTAGGGCAGACTGGGCTCTTTAACCTTGGTTAGGCAACCGGTCTAGGAGAAGGAAAACTCTGAATTCAAACCTGTTAAACTCCGCTTAAGAAATTGACTTTGTGTCGTATCCTACTCGTGCGGAGGGGTTGGTAAATATATATAATAAGGATAAGGCCTTTGGTGACCTGTACCCAGAGTGATAGATCAAGCGTCTCATATCCCAGAAGAGATGCTGTACTCTTTCAACTCAACTATATTTCGGCTGCTGCCTTTTTTGTTGTATAGCTCGGTATCATTTTCTTGTAATGCTAAAAAAAATGTAATTAATTCGATTTTTTTTATTTTCATTTCTTTTTAACATTTCCTTAGCGTTTTTCTTCAGCATTTCTTACGTTTAAGACTTTTTCTCCAATTTAAATCATTGTGTGTTGTTGACTTTCGCAGACATTCAAGAGAATTTTATGTTGTTAATATTAATAGTTGTAGAATACACCCACCCACCTCAGTTGCAGACTAATGGGCACCTCACGTGATGTAATAGTTAGCAAGCAAGATTATTAGAGCATTTTTAGGACCGGGTTAGCGTCAGTCGGTATAGCGTTCGGCTAGAAAACACAAGGTTCCTATTTCGAAACCGGTCCTCGCCAACTCCGCGTATGATTAGCACAGTGATGTGTACAGTAAAGTAAGAAGCTAGTCGTAGGTGTGGTGCTCCACCTCAGACGCAAAAACCATTCCTTGGTCTAGCGCTAGTGAAAAGAGGATAGACTCCTCGTTGAATGGCTAATACCGACTTTAGGCCACCCTGACGACTTTTTGTGAGGTGCCCATTAGTCTGCAACTGAGGTGGGTGGGTGTATTCTACAACTATTAATATTAACAACATAAAATAGATTACATCTAGTGGTGAGGTTACAATTCTGGAGCTCTGGGGAATGTGGGTATTTGCCTCATACCCCACTTGTATGGGCTGGGCACAAGGCCTCGTTTTAACGTGGGCCCATGCACAAGCCGAAGCTCATGGGTGGGAAAGAACAAAAATTGCGTCGATCCCTTCGGCATTCCCCCTCAAAGGGGTGCCTCAGGCGCTGGGCAATAAACCCAGCCCTGCCCCCAAGAGGGCAGGTATTGCCTGAGGGATAGCCCCCTGTGACCGACGCTATTAATTCAACACATCGGTCCAGTGGCCGAAGCACACCAGACCTCCGTTGGAAATGTCTGGAGCTCTGGGGAATGTGGAGTACCACTTTATCACCATTACTCCTAGGTCCAATCGAAGTGGTAGTACGTGTTAGGGTCCTGTCTATGGGTTAGATAGAAAATTTGTTTACAAAAAAACAAATTAACTTCTAACTATCACAAAGAATCTTTCAAAACTTTCGGCATTAAATGACCCACAGTGGTTGATATGCCGTAAAACAAAATAAACAAACAAATAACCGTGGGAGAAATTTGTTAAAAAAAAAGGTAAATTTGATTCATGTAATAATTTGAACCAGCTTAAATCGGTACAGCTACTTCAGACACGTGTCTGAAGATGCTGTAACGAGTTTTTTGCAGTTGAAATAAATTATTACATCCAGCAAATTTAAGGTAATTTCTCAATTAATTCGTTTATATTTTGCTCTGTCCGTTCAGACACCTGGAACAAGGATAGTCAAGCTGTCACTACGGAAGACTTCTTAAGGACATCATAATAATCTCCTTGATCTTGCGATAGTGAAAAGTGGATAGACTCCCTCGCTTTCTGGCTGATACCGACATTAGATTTGCTCTGCTGCGAGTGTGAATATTATACCTCTCCAGTCTCTAAATTATGAAAGTGTGGACTACACGATTCCATACCTGCAAGAACTTTGCGCGTCCGTATATGTCTGGCCTGTGCGAGGAGGGGGTAGCAAGTGACAACTGTTACGATTTTATGGACCATCCTTTAGACTTTAAGCAAGAGCACTTGTCCGGCGGAAATCATTGGTAAAGAATCCTTTAGTTCTTCCTTGGTGCTCCTTAGTATTGCAAATCCTCCGTCAATGATTGCAAATGGACGTCTCTCAGTATCAGTGCTTAAATAGTCAACCAGCCACGCATTCGGGTTGTTGATTGGCTGCGGTTTAAACCACATGACCTCGCTTAGTCTATTCATTTAAGTGGTGCATTGGAGCACATCTTATATACAAAATAATCCAACAACTACAGATATTGAACTCGCAGCTTCCTTGTCGTGAAGGGAGGCTCGAAGCCAGAATACTGTCACCCCTGTTGAATATTCAAATTTCGCTGAGTGTGATTAGCCCGGATGTAAGATCTTGGAGAGGGCAGTTACTTATTATTGAAGGCCTATCTTCACACATACATATATACGTACACACACACACACATATATATATATATATATTTATATATATATACATATATATATATATATATATATATATACATATATATACACATACATATATATATATACATAATATATATACATATACATAGCTATATATACATATATATACATACATATATATATATACATACATATATATACACACACATATATATATATATAACACACACACATATATATACATATATATATATATATAATATATATATATATATATATATACGATATATATATATACATATATATATATATACATATATACGATGGAATTTGTTACTCCAGTCTGACATGTTGGAGCCGTTTAGAACATTTTTTAAACAACTGTCTTACTGCGTTGGACAATGCTTCTATAAAAACAAACATCCAAAAATCTTATTCACTTCGCCGAAGAGCTTACGGCCGGTTTTGTTTACTACTTAATAAACGTCCACTTACCTACTATGGTAGAGGCGTGTAGTATCACTGACAAGGTTAATTTCGCAGGGATTGTTCGCTATGTACCGGCGGCCGAATGGATATGGTCTCTGACTATGCCTGTGAAGTCCCAGTTTCGATTCCTGTCGGAGGGGAGTCGTTAGTATACATCGCTGAAGAGACTTAATAAAGTCGAAACAGTCTGTACGGTGTTCTGCATGGCGAACCATCCTTTGCCGGGATTAACTTGTCAAGATTATTTTCTATAATTATCGAATTTTATGCGATACGTGCATTATAATTGCCTTCAAGCAAAAATATAAATAATAATTTATCCAACAATGCTTCTATAAAAACAAACATCCAAAAATCTTATTCACTTCGCCGAAGAGCTTACGGCCGGTTTTGTTTACTACTTAATAAACGTCCACTTACCTACTATGGTAGAGGCGTGTAGTATCACTGACAAGGTTAATTTCGCAGGGATTGTTCGCTATGTACCGGCGGCCGAATGGATATGGTCTCTGACTATGCCTGTGAAGTCCCAGTTTCGATTCCTGTCGGAGGGGTCGTTAGTATACATCGCTGAAGAGACTTAATAAAGTCGAAACAGTCTGTACGGTGTTCTGCATGGCGAACCATCCTTTGCCGGGATTAACTTGTCAAGATTATTTTCTATAATTATCGAATTTTATGCGATACGTGCATTATAATTGCCTTCAAGCAAAATATAAATAATAATTAATCAACAATGCTTTATAAGAACAAACATCCAAAATCTTATATATAATATATATATATATATATATATATATATATGCTCCCGTCCCGGTAGAGATCTTAGAGTGACTTTGATAAACTTTCAGCAGCCATAATGCATGATGTTGTTTGATTTGATCTTTCTGATGATCATAAAGTATATATATATGTATTAAACAGTTAAATTTAAAAGCACTCGGCGGCGATCAGGCAGGCGAAAGTCAGTCGTGTTCGGAGTTAGTTGATGTGTCTAGCAATGATGAGATCGAAACACGTGTTCATCTTATATATATATATAATAAATACATGTTATTTTTGTACATATATTTGATTACATGGATATTTAAAAGATAATTATGTAAAAGCATTCATGTAATTATATATATATATATAATATATATATATATATATATATATATATTATATATATGCGTATAGATAAAGGGTATGAAAGCAACAAATTGAAAACAACAAATTATGCTGTTAAAGTGAAAAGATTTTATATCATATCATATTGTGTTGTTTTCATATCCTTTTATCTATACTTGTCGAGTACAAAATTATTACACCCGTTATATTTGAATATGACACATATTCCATGAGCAAAATGTCAATATAATCCTTTTTTGAAAATGACTGTATTATTTTTTAAGAAAAACTTTTGTTTTTGGAGAACTAAGTGTTGAATTAAAGATCCTTTACAACTGAATTGATCACTGTTGGATACACCATGCATGTGACACAACCTACCCGTGTTGAACAATTTGGGTAAATCTTTTCTGTAACCCTAAGCCAATTTTGTCAAGTACAAAATTATTACATTATTTGAATATAACACCTCTGTTTCAAATCTTTTTATCTGCATTCTTATTTAGTTTCATTAGCCTTTCTAATTTAATATATTTTATTATATTAAACCTTAAATACTTGCACCCGGAGCGTGCATATATTTGCTAGAGATAATAATAATAATAATAATAATAATAATAATAATAATAATAATAATAATAATAATAAATAGCAAAACCCATAAAAATTCAATGGTTTAATTAGAAAAACCGTCAAGGATTAAAAATCAAAATAGCATTTTTAATGTTTTATTTACAATAAATATTTTTTTCTTGGTAATGAGGATCATTCCATGGGTAGTTTAACCATAGTAGGACTGGTAAACCGTAATGAGAGTTCGATGTGACTAGTGTCAGTCAGTAGACGGACAGAGCTATATTTGAATATAACATATTCCATAGGCAAAATGTCAATAAAATCCTTTTTTGAAAATTACTGTTTTGTAATTAAGTATTATTTTTTAAGAAAAACTTTGTTTTTGGTGAACAAAGTATTGAATTTTTCTGTTATAATGTGTGTGCCAAATGCCATATCCTCTGAGTATTCTAGTTTCTGACATCACTTCCTCATTGGAGCTAAACCTCTTTCCCTGGAGCATTCTTTTGAGGTCTGCAAACAGCCAGTAGTCACTTGGTGCCAGATCTGAAGAATATTGTTAATTCCGTCTATGTTGTTGCAATATTCTTGAACCCAAGAAACTGTTCTTATGGATTTTTTCATACTCATTCTCCAATTTATTGAGATTCGGTGAAATTAAATATTGATGAGAAAGAATAATTTGCTGACCCATGAGAACCTGACAAGCTTAGAAGCAACATAACCGTAGAACAAAAACAGGTTCTGTGTCTCTTTTTCCTCGATAGGTCTCAGGTATATTGATATCAATCCAATTCCATCGGCCCTATGAAATATAACCCCAGCTTCTATCTTCGAGGTACTTTAGAAACACTAATAGCATATCTGATATTTTTGAAAACATTTCTTTAAGATGTCAGCAAGAGAAAAAGAAAAACTCAAGATATAAAGTAGTATGGATGGTCTCAATTCTTCCTCTGATTTCTAGATCCTTCAGTATTTTTTTTTTCAAGTTTATTGGGCTGATTCCAAGTGCACCAACTACAATTGGTATCACTTTCCGTCTCACATTTCACAGCTTTTTCAATTCTCTTGATCCTATTTTAGACTCGCCGAGAAGCATGTGATCAACCTCTTGGCCAACCACTGCCAGTACTCTGCTGCTAATATAATAGTATATACCGGCTTGTTCTGGTCNACACTAGCGCATATCTACTTTGAACCTTCGTAGACGACGGACATAGGATTGTATCACTGACCTTTACCAATACGCTTTTTTATCTATACTTATACCGTCGGATTAATTTCCTTTCTCTTAACTATATATATATATATATATATATATATATATATATATATATATATATATATATAGATATAGACTACCATATATTATTATTTATTAATATAAAGTAGTTCTCTCAAAGTATTGAGCACTTCTCCTAAAAAAAAATACCTCAAATGTTGGCCAACCACTGGCTCACCACGTGATATAATGAAAACCATACACTACTGCACTATATATATATTTATATTATATATATATTATATATATATATATTATATATATATTCAGAGAAAGAGAGGGAGGAAGGGGGGATTATACATTCGATAAAAGTATTACCTACATTTTTATATTTACTCCCACATGCCGTTTTGAATCAAGTCAAACGGAGACATTTTTTTTTCACTTTCCATCTTGTAACAGATTGTGAATATTTCGCTGTTTCGCTTTTGCAAATGGGTGCGGGGCAGGGCATGGGTTGGGGTGAACCTATGGAGTAACATTTCTTACCAGAACGTTGATCGACAAGTTCATGAACTGGAATTGAGAGTGTAAACGCACATTCATCATACCAGGAGGGTAGTTATTTTGGTAGAGTAATTATTATAACGATTCTTGTGCACGCGAAATTCAAGCGAAAATAGAAAATAAAAAATTAAAAAACATACCGATATAACAGTAAGAGTTATGGAACATTTCAAATGATCTAACCTTACTTAACCCTCACTTTCTCTTTCTTTTCTTTCTTTCTTTCTTTCTCTCTCTCTCTCTCTCTCTCTCTCTCTCCTCTCTCTCTCTCTTCTCACACACACACACACACACTCTCTCGTTCTTTCTTTCTCTCTCTCTCACACATTCTATTTTTCTCCACACTGTCATGAGATATTTAGTTTATTTTGTTCTTTTCTTTTTCGTTTCTTCTTTCTCTCTCCCACTCACTCACTCACTGATCAGTTCACTCCTCTCTCTCTCTCTCTCTCTCTCTCTCTCTCTCTCCTCTCTCTCTCTCCTCTCTCTGTATCCATCATCTATCTATCTATCTCTCCCTCTCTGACTCGCGTGTTTTTTTCTTTGTCTTAATTCTCTCTCTCTCTCTCTCTCTCTCCTCTCTCTCTCTCTCTCTCTCTCTCACCACACACACACACACTCTCTCTCTCTCTCTCACACACTCTCATTTTTCTCATCACTGTCATGGGATGTTTATGTTCTTTTTGTTCTTTTCTTTTTCGTTCTTTCTTTCTCTCTCCCACACCACTCACTCTCTTCTCTCTCTCTCTCTCTTTCTCTCTGTATGTCTTCTCTTCACACACACACACTCTCTCTCTCTCTCTCTCACTCTCTATTTTTCTCCATCACTGTCATGGGATGTTTAGTTCTTTTTGTTCTTTTCTTTTTGTTCTTTCTTTTCTCTCTCCCACTCACTCACTCACTCTCTCTCTCTCTCAACTATCTATCTCTCCTCTCCTCTCTCTCTCTCTCTGACATCGCGGTGTTTTTTTCTTTGTTCTTAATTCTCTCTCTCTGTCTCTCTCTCTGTCTCTCTCTCTCTGTCTCTCTCTGTCTCTCTCTCTCATCGTATTTTGTTCTTCTCATTTCTTTCTTTCTTCTCTCTCTCTCTCTTGTCTCTTCTGTCATCGTATTTTTTTAAATTCCTTTCTTTGTTCCTTCTTTCGCTCTCTGTCCACTCTCTCTCACACACACACACACACACATTCTCTCTCTCTTTCTCTCTCACTTTCTCTTTCTATCTCTCTCTTTCTATCATCGTATATTTGGTTCATTTCTTTCTTTTTCTCTCTCTCTCTCTCTCTCTCTCTCTCTCTCTTTCTCTCTCTCTCTGTATTTCGTGTTTGCGCTTTTTCCTTTCTATTTACCCCCCTCTCTCTCTCCCTCCCCCTCCCCCTCTCCATCCCCCCTCTCTCTCTCCCTTTCTCTCTCTCCTCTCTCTCTGTCATTGTGTTTTTGGTTCTTTTCTCCTTTTAATCCATTCTTTCTTTCTCCCCCCTCTCTCTATCTAGTTTTTGTGTTTGTGGTTCTGTTTTCTCTCTTTTTTTAATTTCAATTAGTTCTTTTTTTGGCGTATATATTCAACAGACTTAATTCGTTCCAGAAAAGAACGTTCATTCTAACAGTTGCTCCATGATTATTTTTGGTTTGGTTGTTAATGACATATCAAGAACCGTCTGAGAACATCGGTGGATTACTGAGCCTTCAAATGCACCACGGTGCCACTTCAGAGTGCTTCGGCCTCGGAGCGCTAAGTAAAATTAACATGTTTGATCCCAGTGGGCTATCCCCAGGCAATACCTGCCCCTTGATTTAAAGGACATGGCTGGTTTATTGCCAGTGCCTGAGGCACCCCAGAGAGGGGAATGCCGACGGGATTTACGTTTTATTTTTTTGCCTACCACCCATGAGCTTCGGCTTGTGGCTGGACCCACATAAAAATGTCCTTGTGTCACGCCCTCATATGTGGGATGAGATGCAAATACACTAGACTGCAAAGACTACGGAACCATTACGCGAGTGGTCTACCTTTGAGGTTTTAGCACTCTGTTGCGAGTTAATAGATTCTGGTGCAGATGTAGTTGAATGCTCTAGTTTGTTTGTTTTACGGCATATTAACCTCACTGGGTCATTAATGCCGATAAAGTTTTGAAATAAATAAAATTCTTAATGTGATACTCAATTTTTTATAAATACATTTTTCTATTTAACTCATAATGAGACCCTAACAGGTACTGCCACTCCTTCCTTTCGTCACATACTTATGTCGCTATACATTTCCTTGCTAGGAGGTGTATATAGTTATTATAAGCTTAGCTTAGATATGGCACAAGGCCAGAAGTTTGGGCCGCCCAATGAGAATCGAACTCACTAACAATGGTCTGCGAGGCGAGCTTGCTAACCATACACCACGAGAGGTATATAAGGCATGAGCAAGTAGTCACTTCACTTATAGACTCGTTGACTACCATGTGACCAGGCAACCTATTGTCCAATCACTGGCAGTGCTGCTGCTGCTGCTGTTGGTGTATTTATATTGCCCGATACAATCTTAGCTCACAGCTATTTGGACATCTTGGACGTCGACCTAAAGGATACTATCCCACAAGACTTATTGATTTACTTACTTGTTTACTTTAAGTCTTTACAACTGGAACAAGGATGACGGCCAGTTTACTCAACAATACCCACATTGATATCGTACACCATACATCGTGTATAATAAACGAGTTAGGAAAACTCGGTGATAGAGAGAGAGAGGAGATTAGACAACAACAGACAGAAGAGACAGACAGAGAGACAGAGACAGAGAGACAGAGATTGAGACTTAGGTTCATTTCTCTTTACTAACTTCTCATCAGCCTGTTTCTCCATTTCTTGACCGTCATCGTATCGTCTATCGTCTCTTTACTAAGGACTTCTTCGAGGGCTAACTTTTAAGAAAAGAAAAAAAGACGAAGAGAAGAAGGGATAGTGTGATAGAATAAGAAGGAAAGAAAGAATGAGAGAAAATCTAGTGTTTGTATACCCATCGTCGGGTATATATCGAACAGAGGAACTCGGGTGATAGAGAGAGAGAAAGAGAAGAGGAAGAGAGAGAGAGAGATGATGAGAGAGAGAGAGAGAGAGAAAGAGAGAGAGGGGGAGAGAGAGAGAGGGAGAGAGAGAGTTACTTGTTTCTTCATTCTTCTTTACTACTCCTGCTAAACTTTTTGTTTGGCCGTCATCTTTTGTCTTCTAACTGCTTTTTCTAAGGGCTTCTTCTAAGGCTAACTTTTTTAGTCATGCAATTAATTAAACCACAAGACATTTTTTCCTTGATCAATATTTATTACCCATTTTTATTCACCGCGCGATGAGAATCAACCTCGCAGTAGCACGGTCTACTCTGCGTCAATCTTAGGCTGAAACTAAAAGCTAAACTAACTAAATCAAGTGAGGCGCAAGATTCGCGCCTCTGGGGTCAGCGAGCTGTAACCGACCTGAGTTTCCCCTTCCCTGATCTGAAAACCAATGGCCCCTTATTCAGCTGCAGGATTGTCAATAATTCCTGATACGATGAAATGTAAACAGTTTTTGTTTCATTTATTCTTGTGGGAATTCAATTCTTTTTTAATTCACTTTTTTAAACAGATTTCACTTATTTTTTCTATTTTAACCCATATATTGTGAAGTATTTGATATAAGCATGGGGCAAATGGTCACTCCTAGATATTAGACTCGTTGACTACCACGTGACCACCGAAGCATTTCTATTGTCCATCACTGGCACTGCTGCTGCTGCTTCGCTGTATTAATAGAGACAAACATTCTGAGCTTATTTCATTGACATTGTGATTCCTCTTGGACTTACAAGGGATATTTAAACACTGGATTCTTATGTGCTTCGCTTACTTACTTATTATTATCTGGAACCTAGGATGCCAACCAGATAGCTTAACATTTTAATTAGTAAGAATTAAGAAAGTTTATCTACACCGAATTTTAGAAATCTGTATAAAGCACATAAAAGTCAACCGACATATTTTTTTTATTTTTAAGAGATTTGAATTTGAATCTTAATTGATTTTTCATAGAATTCTTTAGTGTCCGACTGATACTCACAAAGTGTTTTCAACAGTGTTTTTTTTTTTTTTTTTTTTTTTTTGGGGGGGGGGGGTTATGTTTTTTTTTTGTGTGGCTTTTTTAATTACTACCGAAAGAAGTTATAAAAACATTTTTTACTTATTTTTCAAAACTTTTTTTTTATTACATTTTGTTTTAGACAGATTAATTTTGATATACATAAAAAAAATGATTTTCAGCCATCCCCACAACGTAGCTTTTCAACATGAAGCTATTATTAGAATGTTTGACCAGGTCCATTAAAAATTTTAATTTAGTCAAAATGTCCCTTTCTTAGAAAATATTACAAAATGATTAATGATTTAAAAAAAAAATTCCCTGGCCCTATTTTTTTAAAATTTTTAATAATTCATTTTGCAAAGCCACTTCTTTTTCTATCACAATGGGTGATCATTGGTAACCCAACGAGACATTTTATCTTAAGAAAATTCAACTTCCGCTTTTTGAATTTTTGAATTTTCGAATCTTGAATCGGCGTTCTTTGACTGCGGTCCTGTAACGACCGTTTATCTATCTCTCTCTTTATAGCCTCATCAGCAGAGCTTACAGACAGGCAGTGCTTTTGCGTGATTCGAACCACTACCTGTCAGGTGACCGTTACATTACACTAACTGTCTGCCCAAATTTCTCTTTATCTTAAACTGATGTTGTTATATCGCACTTTTTGGGACTTATAGCACGACAGTATGAAGTGAACAAACAATGTGTTTGAAAGGGAAAATTGCGATAGCCGGATATTTCTCTCTATATATATCAGGAATATCAGTATATTTTTTAAAAACTATTATTTTTATTTTTAAAAGAAAACGGAGTAAAACTCACGACTCTTAACTTCATGTTTCGATCTTCAGGTGTCTAGTATCCAATGATAATACGAGGACTGAATAAAGAGTTTGGTTTGAATTACGTGAAGTCTCCCGATTACGACATCACGGTTTCCAAATTTGTAGAAATAGTTACCGAGGACCGAGAAGAAGCAGCTGAAGAAGGCCGAAAGTCACATCGGCCGAAACAGAAAAACAAAAAGCAAATTCAAAAGTTTAATAAAATTTTTGAACAAATAGCAGATATAATTTCCGTTTAACAATCTGCTCTCATACATTTAGTATGATCTTTTTTTGCATATCTGTCATCCCAGTACACCTTCCCCCATGCAATGTGTAAAAATCTATTTCTCTTACTTTATGAAAGTGTGTGGAGTACACCTTCATTTGCATGTTGGATTGTTTTGATATAACATGTGGTAGATGCTACTTCTAAATATAGACTCGTTGACTACCACGTGACCACCGAAGGCAATCTATTATCCAATCACTGGCAGTGCTGCTGCTTCTGTTGGTGTATTTAATACCCGATAACTAATCTTAGCTCACAGCTATTTGGATCATCTTGGACGTCGACCTAAAAGATATTTATCCCACAAGGACTATTGATTTACTTACTTATTTACTTCTTTTACAACTGGAACAAGGATGGCGGCCAGTTACTCAACAAGCATTATTCCCAGATCCACTCTGATCTGGAATTGTGCCCTGTTTAGGGTCTCATAGCTACAAATCAGCTCCCACTTTACTGCATTGATCTAAACTTTCTACTCTAGAGGCAGATGCTCTAATGACTGAGCTAAAGCAGGTCTTGCTTTATTCATAAATAAAAAGAGAATTCGAACTCATTACCCTGTTGATATCTAGATAAAGATATAATATGAAGAAATGTTGCGCATGGGAGGGAGGAGATTGTATGTTTACGTGAGTGTATGTATGTATGGAAAACAGGTAATAACTTAATGTTCTTTATACCGAGGGCAACGTACAATTCAATCAGTTAGCTTTTAAAAATAAATCTACTGATAACTTTGATCTCAATTGATTTATATATTATATATATATATATATATATATATATTATAATGTGTGTTGATGTATAGGATGTATATATACATATAATATGTTTAAATATATATATATATATATAACATACATATATTTTGTATACTAAATTGTATATATATAAATATGCAATATAAAATTTTTTATTATGTATATAATTGCTATGTAATATATAATATTATATATCTATGTATGTATAATTATTGAAATATATATATGTATGTATATATAAATGTTTATATATATATGTTATATTAAGTTGTATATATGTGTGTGTTATATATGAATGGATATATGTATATTATGTATTTATAAATTGTATATATATGTATATATATAAATGTAAATATATATATATATGTATAATGAATTTATGTATATGTATATATGTATAATTGGTTATATAATAATATAATATATATATTATATTATATATTTATATGTTTATATAAATATATATATATGTATTATATATATATATAGTATGTAATTTTCATATATATTTATATAATAATATATATGTGGTGTTTATTTTAAATTGTATTATTTGTATGTATAATTTGTAATATATATATATTATATATATTATATTATATGTATACATATATATATATATTATATATATATATATATTTGGGTGAGTGTGTGTCAGCGTCCGCATCTTTTGCATATAGCGCCATCTATTTTGCAAAGCAGAGAGGCACGCACCCCTACCCTTAGCCCCCCACCCCTTAAATGCCACTTAAAGATACTGAAATGTTGCGTTGCACGCGATTACAAGCGAGAAATCATCTCAAGAAAAACATATCTGTTGAAGTGCCGTTATAAGAAGGCAAGAATGAAGAAACAATCAGGGGTTACATTTCTGCCCGCTGCTCTGAGAGTTTGATTTGCGCATGACTCAACTTTATGTGCGTGATGCGCATGCGTGCAAAAGGCGCGGGAAAATTGTACGCAATGACATAAGATAACTTTTGTTATTACATTAAATTACTCACACATTTATTGAAACACACGGAAAAAAAAATAACATCTAGGTACCTACTTAAAGACTGATGGAAAGTTACACATACACATCGTGTACATATAATATATATATATATATATAAGTTTGTATATATAAATGTATTTAATATATATATATATATATGTGTGATATGTATATGTATATATATATATATATATATATATAGGTTTAAGTGATTTTATACAAAATCAAGGTAAGTATACGAACGTCGTACACTTACTCACTTGCGGTGTTAATAAGAACTTCAAAGATGCGCCTTTTACCTGTTAACCTCTACTTAAAGATCTTGTTTCAATCAAAACTCGACCCAGACAAATAGGAAATACGCACGCCGCGCATGCACACACACACACACATACTCACACACGCACTCACACATAGACACACACACACACAGACACACACACACACAAACGAAACTTATTTAAAATTTTAAATATACCTGTTGGTCTATATAAATTTATCTCTCTCAGTATATATATATATATATATATATATATATATATATTACAATGGCATTACAGGAATGACTCCTCAGTTTCACCATTAGATCATTGGTTAAACCAACCTTTATTCAATCCACGGGGGGTCATGTTTCATTATGCTAACTATAGCTGGGTACATGCTCTGTCAATTATTATTCTATGTTACTGTCAGCCTTGATAAGGATTGAATTTGCAGCTTAGCGATAACTGTCACTTACAACTGTCTAAAATCAACGCCTATATTCAATAAGGCGCGTGGTCTAATGGTTAGAGTGCAAAAATGGAATCGTCAACCCGAATTCAATTCCTGGACAAGGCTGTTGGCATTTCACATAGCGTTAATACCCTTGGCAAAGGTATGAATCCAATTCTCCCATCAGCTCTAGGTAAATAGCAGATCAGACTGACTCATGGCTAGGTAACCACTCAAGGAAGAAAAACTCTGAATTCAAAACAGTTAAACTCCGCTTAAGAAATTGACCTTGTGTCGAATCTGCTCATGCGAAGGGTTATTATATATATTATATATATATATATATATATATATTATATATATATATATATATATATTATTATTATATATATATCCATACGCTATGTGTCCAAATGACACAGCGCTTACTTGTTGGTATTTGTTGGCACTTTTTATTAGACGTTATTAATATATCATCATCATGTTTGCACAATTAGCCGGTATCCATGACAGGTCCTCTGCACAGCATCCAGTATCTTCTCAGAGTTGTCCATGTAGGTCTTGGTGGCGGCCCATATTAGCATGTCCATGTGTTGGCTTCCACTGGAGACCGTCGCTTATCAGTTCATCCTTGCTCCTCTGGCAGTGTCCTGCATGCCTTGTCCATCTCACTCGGATGGTTTGTGAGATAAGGGGCAGGTGGTCGTACAGCTGCTTCCTTGTAGTGTTCTGTTTTCACGACTTGTTCAAGACTACACGTAGCATTATAGTGCAGCCCCCATCTAGGTTATTCTCGCGTTAATGTCCAACACTCAAAGCAAGCTCATTAATGTTTAGTTATACATTCAAACACTATGTCATATTTACATTTCTGGTAATGGGTTGTAGGATTGTGATGGACGGCAGTGATCTCAAAAGATTATACTATATTATATTATATAATATATATATATATATATAATATGTGTGTGTGTGTGTGTGTGTGTGTGTTAATATATATAATATATATATATATATATATATATATATATATATATATACATATATGTGTGTTGGTGTGTGTGTATTTGGGCAGCATTCTTTCATTTATGCATATTGAATTAAAACCAAAGATACATCTCCGGTTTAACAATTTTATTTGTGATTTTTTTTTACCTTATTATCAGACGGGGTTGCAGTAACGTTGTTCCGAACTATTTATTACACAAAATTCAAAACAACTAACCTCGTTGTCCGCAACAATTCCTCTCTCCAGATAAGTCTGCTTAATGAGATCAATGAAACTGCAGTCTCCCAGAAAATGAAAATACTGTTGTGATGTTAGTCCCAACAGTAAAAAGCAGTCAAGTCGAGATGGGGTAAAATAAGACAAGTGTATTTACAATCAATGGTACATTGTTCCCTTTCCACTCGGTGTCTCACTATTTATAGTGAGAACCGGTGCATGTTCTCCACTGTAGGAACGGCCGGTACAACAAATACCTACATCGGTTTTACCTCAACGACATTGTCAATAATTTGAAAAACTGGAACACATCACCTCTGATGATGGTATTTCGAAGTGCCGAAAGTACTCGAGACATGTACTTTGGTGGACTAATCCATTTATATTGCGATAGCCAAGACATCTCCCCTAAACAGACAAGATATCCTGAAATACAAACAACACCAAACCAACGACTGAATTCCCATGGTATTTCGCCACGGCCATCACATGCACAAACTCACCAAACAACTCACTAAACAATATAAAACACTACAAACAGACCCCACCATAAAACACCCCTTCAACAACCCTCCCTATTAACGCCAAAAAGCAACAACCTAACCTACGAAACATCCTTACTGCATCTAAAAAAACAAAACATCTACACAACACCACCACAAAAGGCAACCTACAATGTAACAAAACGAGATGCAAATACGCACGCATCTCAATACTGAAGCTACAATCCAAATACCACACACCAACACCACAATCCAACCCCAACAAATCACCTGCAACCGTGCAAATGTCATATACTATATATTCTGCACAAAATGCAAAAGCAGCGGCTATGTGGGGGAGACATCCACTATCTTCAGACTACGCTTCAACAACCACAAATCTACCATAAAACTTAAATCTCCACACAGTAAAATCGCTCATCACTTCAGTACGCCACACCACAATTTAGACAACCTAAATCCAATAATCCAACAATCTTAATCTTAATCCAACAAGGCTTCCCTACCACACAAGCTAGAAAACTAGCTGAATTAAAATGGATAATCAGACTAGACACTCACCGGAATGGCTTGAATACAGACACCGGCACTTTAAAGGGATACTCATATTTCCAAAACACCCCCATACCACCAACCCCATGACCCCTATCAGACGACCACACACAGAGTACAAACTCATTAATCACCAACGGACCAACCAGCAACAAGCACCTCCGCACCATTCCAACTTACCAGACAAGCAGCCAGAAGATCACTACTACGATTCACGGTCAGGAAAGAGGGATGTCACTATCCTGAAAATTTACCACTACGTCTAAATCAAAGAACTAAAAAAAAAAAAAAAGATTTTCTGATATTTTATTCCTTGACTAACATATTATGGTAACAACATTAGCATAATATAGTAGTTAATGCTTCACACCGATGCCCAAACATGGTATATGTATTTCCAACAACGGATACAGATACAAAAATACATCTCAAATATATATACGCACCAGAAACATACGGAGACGCAAAATCTACAACATATATATATATATATATATATATATATATATATATAGTAACATTGGACATAAGCTGTTTAAACTGAATAATTGATTTTATTGTTGTTTATGACCTAAAGCTTGTGCTGAATATGATATATAATAAAATAATAATATGATTATTATGAATATGATATATAATAAAATAATGATAATATGATATATAATAAAATAATAATAATAATAATAGAAAGCGCGTGGTATAATGGTTAAAGGCATGGGAAATGGACTCGTCGCCCCGAGTTCAAATCCTGGACGTGGTAATTGTATTTCACTTAGCGCTAATACCCTTGGGAAAGGTATGAATTCTACTCTCCCTCCAGCTATGGGTAAATAGTAGGGCAGACTGGGCTCTTTAACCTTGGTTAGGCAACCGGTCTAGGAGAAGGAAAACTCTGAATTCAAACCTGTTAAACTCCGCTTAAGAAATTGACTTTGTGTCGTATCCTACTCGTGCGGAGGGGTTGGTAAATATATATAATAAGGATAAGGCCTTTGGTGACCTGTACCCAGAGTGATAGATCAAGCGTCTCATATCCCAGAAGAGATGCTGTACTCTTTCAACTCAACTATATTTCGGCTGCTGCCTTTTATTTTTTGTTGTATAGCTCGGTATCATTTTCTTGTAATGCTAAAAAAATGTAATTAATTCGATTTTTTTTATTTTCATTTCTTTTTAACATTTTAAAGCAGAATAGGTATTTACCGAACCCGTTCACCACGGGTAGAATGTGACACAAGGTTGCAAGTATAGAGCATCTATCGATATTCAGTAGTAATGTATCTGCGAGACTAGCTGATTTGAATTCTAAATTTTCCTTCTCCTAGTTGCCTCACTAAGGATAAAGAACTCAGTCTTCCAACTATTTACCCATAGCTAGTGGGAGATTAGAAAGATGTATAATTTTCCTAAGGGTATTAGCTTAAAGTGAAATGCTAACAGCCTCGTCCGAGATTTGAATTCGCTTCGTCGATTTCCTGTTCTACAACGATAACCCTTGTGATAAGCGCGCCTCCATTTTAATAACGTAGCATATTGTCTATTAATTAAAAATTAGAAATAGCCGTTTATTTTTAAAGACATTTTATTAATTATTTAGTAGATAAGGTCAGACAAAAAGATAATGACAGTGATTTTTCATGGTTTTCAAAATACATAACTGAATTATGTGTTAAACTTCAGGATAAAAAGTCCCCCTGGGACCGACGCTATTAATTGAACACACCGTTCCAGTGGCCGAAGCACACCAGACCTCCGTCCCGAAGGAAGGGTTGGAAATGTCTGGAGCTCAGGGGAATATGGAGTATTTCCTTAGCGTTTTTCTTGAGCATTTCTTACGTTTAAGACTTTTTCTCCAATTTAAATCATTGCGTGTTGTTGACTTCAAGAGAATTTTATGTTGTTAATATTAATAGTTGTAGAATACACCCACCCACCTCAGTTGCAGACTAATGGGCACCTCGCGTGATGTAATAGTTAGCAAGCAAGATTATTAGAGCATTTTTAGGAGCCGGGTTAGCGTCAGTCGGTAGAGCGTTCGGCTAGAAACCACAAGGTTCCTATTTCGAAACCGGTCCTCGCCAACTCCGCGTATGATTAGCACAGTGATGTGTACAATAAAGTAAGAAGCTAGTCGTAGGTGTGGTGCTCCACCTCAGACGCAAAAACCATTCCTTGGTCTAGCGCTAGTGAAAAGAGGATAGACCCCTCGTTGAATGGCTAATACCGACTTTAGGCCACCCTGACGACTTT
>CM042171.1:4638771-4663771 GCA_023376005.1 Doryteuthis pealeii | reverse complement strand
TTATAAAAAAGTTTTCTTCGCCCATAATCTATCCTGACACAAAATCGTAGGTATTTATTTATTTGTAAACTTTTTAGTTAACTTCTTGTTACTGTACAAAAAAAAGAAAAAAGGACGAGAGTAAAAAAACAATTTTTAAAATTGCTTACTCAAATTTTGGGTGTATATAGCATAAGAATATTGTGACGTAAGCTGTGACGTAGAGCTATGACGTAGTTTTTGTTACAGACAGAAATACAGACAATCTCCATTATTAATAGATAAGTTGATATGAGGTGAATGTCACAAATAATTCTTAAAATTAGTGCTAAATTACAAACCTCCAACCCATCAAACCAAATGTGACATGGTCGTTTAATGTGGGTGAGCTCAAAGTCGAATTTAAAAGTTGCACAAAATTCCATTGGCATTCCCCCCTTTCGGGGTGGCCTAAGACACCGGCCAATATACCCAGTCCTGTCCTTTCTTAGGTGAGGGGACTGGTGCTGTCTGGGGAGATGTCCACCTAGAATCAAGCGAGAAAATTAATGCGGCTTCTCGGTCCTAGCGCAGATACTAAATTTTGATCTTCGGTCAGGCCGGGCACTTACTGTTAAAAGATCTGAAAGTGAAGGCAATGTACGTTGAACTGTATTAAACCTGGACGCGTTCAATTGTAGGGTGGGTGGGTTAAACTACAGAGAGTCTTTCTGTACTTATTTTGAAGAATTATGAAGAGTTCCACAAATTAATCAGTTATATCATTTACTCAGCCAAAATCAATGATCAAATTTTGTGTATTTCTTAATTACTTACATATTAAAGTATATGCCAGATTTCAAATCTGAATAACATACGTTTTCGGAGTTATAACATGGCAGTCACATACTATGAGATTCATTTAGATTTCTTTATATATATATATATATATATATATATATATATATATATATATATATATATAATATATATAGGTTAAGTAAACAAACAAATGTGTTTATTTTTTATATGGCTTTAAGCCGACAATTTTTGGAGGATATGTGCTTAATTGAAGTCATACCTAATTCTGAAAGGTAATTAGTTAATAATTAATGAATTTAAGCGGGCATATATGTTCAAATGTAAGGCTAAACAAATTGAGAAAATGTCAATCCCTGAATGTACATTTCGACCTTGCTGATTAGACCTAATAGGTCGAAATGTACATTCAGGGATTGACATTTTCTCGATTTGTTTAGCATTACATTTGAACATATATGCCCGCCTAAATTCATTAATTATTAACTAATTAACTTTCAGAATTAGGTATGACTTCAATTAAAACATATCCTCCACAAAAAAAAAAAAAAAAATATAATATATATATATGCTCCCGTAACCCGGTAGAGATCTTTAGGAGCGACTTTGATAAACTTTCACCGCCAGCATAACGCAACGATCATCTGATTATAGATTTGATCTCTCTGGTGACCATAAAGTATATATACATGTATGTATTTAAAACAGTTAAATCACCGCACCTTAAATGGCAGCTGGCGATGGCTTAGAGGTTAACGGATCATGCAGGCGTAAAGTCAGTCGGATTTTGCTCCTGGTCGGAGTTAGTTGATGTGTCTAGCAACACTGATGAGACGTAAACCGTCGAAACACGGTGTCTCTAGATGACCTATCATATATATATATATAGATATATATATATATATATATATAATAAATACATATTATTTTGTGTACATATATTAGATTACATGGATATTTAAAAGATAATTATGTAAAAGTATTCATGTAATTATATATATGTATATATATATATATATGCGTATATATATATATATATATATATATATATATATATATATATATATATATATATATATGCGTATAGATAAAAGGGTATGAAAGCAACAAATTGAAAACAACAAATTATGCTGTTAAAGTGAAAAGATTTTATATCATATCATATTGTGTTGTTTTCATATCCTTTTATCTATACTTGTCGAGTACAAAATTATTACACCCGTTATATTTGAATATGACACATATTCCATGGGTAAAATGTCAATATAATCCTCTTTTGAAAATTACTGTTTTGTAATTAAGTATTATTTTTTAAGAAAAACTTTTGTTTTTGGAGAACTAAGTGTTGAATTAAAGATCCTTTACAACTGAATTGATCACTGTTGGATACACCATGCATGTAACACAACCTACCCGTTTTGAACAATTTGGGTAAATCTTTTCTGTAACCCTAAGCCAATTTTGTCAAGTACAAAATTATTACATTATTTGAATATAACACCTCTGTTTCAAATCTTTTTATCTGCATTCTTATTTAGTTTCATTAGCCTTTCTAATTTAATATATTTTATTACATTAAACCTTAAATACTTGCACCCAGATCGTGCATATATTTGCTAGAGATAATAATAATAATAATAATAATAATAATAATAATAATAATAATAAATAGCAAAACCCACGAAAATTCAATGGTTTAATTAGAAAAACCGTCAAGGATTAAAAATCAATATAGCATTTTTAATGTTTTATTTACAATAAATATTTTTTTCTTGGAAATGAGGATCATTCTATGTGTAGTTTAACCATAGTAGGACTGGTAAACCGTAGTGAGAGTTCGATGTGACTAGTGTCAGTCAGTAGACGGATAGAGCTATATTTGAATATAACATATTCCATAGGCAAAATGTCAATAAAATCCTTTTTTGAAAATTACTGTTTTGTAATTAAGTATTATTTTTTAAGAAAAACTTTGTTTTTGGAGAACAAAGTGTTGAATTCTTCTGTTATAATGTGTGTGCCGAATGCCCTATCTTCTGAGTATTCTAGTTTCCGATATCGCTTCCTCATTGGAGCCAAACCTCTTTCCCTGGAGCATTCTTTTGAGGTCTGCAAACAGCCAGTAGTCACTGTGTGCCAGATCTGAAGAATATTGTTAATTCCGTCTATGTTGTTGCAATATTCTTGAACCCAAGAAACTGTTCTTATGGATTTTTTCATACTCATTCTCCAATTTATTGAGATTCGGTGAAATTAAATATTGATGAGAAAGAATAATTTGCTGACCCATGAGAACCTGACAAGCTTAGAAGCAACATAACCGTAGAACAAAAACAGGTTCTGTGTCTCTTTTTCCTCGATGGGTCTCAGGTATATTGATATCAATCCAATTCCATCGGCCCTATGAAATATAACCCCAGCTTCTATCTTCGAGGTACTTTAGAAACACTAATAGCATATCTGATATTTTTGAAAACATTTCTTTAAGATGTCAGCAAGAGAAAAAGAAAAACTTAAGATATAAAGTAGTATGGATGGTCTCAATTCTTCCTCTGATTTCTAGATCCTTCAGTCTTTTTTTTTTTTCAAGTTTATTGGGATGGTTCCAAGTGCACCAACTACAATTGGTATCACTTTCACTCTCACGTTTCACAACTTTTTCAATTCTCTTGATCCTATTTATAGACTCACCGAGAAGCATGTGATCAACCTCTTGGCCAACCACTGCCAGTACTCTGCTGCTAATATAATATATATACCGGCTGTTCTGGTCACACTACGCATATCTACTTTGAACCTTCGTAGACGACGGACATAGGATTGTATCACTGGACCTTTACCAATACGCTTTTTTTTATCTATACTTATATCGTCGGATTAATTTCCTTTCTCTTAACTTATATATATATATATTATATATATATATATATATATATATATATATATATATATATATATAGACTACCATATATTTATTATTATTAATATTATTAAGTAGTTCTCTCAAAGGTATTGAGCACTTCTCCTAAAAAAATACCTCAAATGTTGGCCAACCACTGGCTCACCACGTGATATAATGAAAACCATACACTACACACTATATATATTATATATATATATGTATATATATATATATATATATATATATATATATATATATATATATTATATATATATATATATTAGAGAAAGAGAGGGGGGAAGGGGGGATTATAATTCGATAAAAGTATTACCTTACATTTTTATATTTACTCCCACATGCCGTTTTGAATCAAGTCAAACGGAGACATTTTTTTTCACTTTCCATCTTGTAACAGATTGTGAATATTTCGCTGTTTCGCTTTTGCAATGGGGCGGGGGGGGGGGCAAGGGCATGGGTTGGGGTGAACCTATGGAGTAACAATTTCTTACCAGAACGTTGATCGACAAGTTTTCATGAACTGGAAATTGAGAAGTGTAAACGCACATTCAATCATACCAGGAGGGTAGTTATTTGGTAGAGTAATTATTATAACGATTCTTGTGCACGCGAAATTCAAGCGAAAATAGAAAATAAAAAAATAAAAAAACATACCGATATAACAGTAAGAGTTATGGAACATTTCAAATGATCTAACCTTACTTAACCTCACTCTCTCTTTCTTTCGTTCTCTCTCTCTCTCTCTCACACACTCTCTCTCTCTCTCTCTCTCTCTCTCTCTCTCTCTCTCACACACACACACACACACACTCTCTATTTTTCTCCATCACTGTCATGAGATATTTATTTCTTTTTGTTCTTTTCTTTTTCGTTCTTTCTTTCTCTCTCCCACTCATTCACTCACTCTCTCTCTCTCTAACTATCTATCTCTCTCTCTCTCATCGTATTTTTGGTTCTTCTTCATTTCTTTCTTTCCTTTTCTCTCTCTCTCTCTCTCTGTCTCTCTGTCATCGTATTTTTTTTATTCCTTTTCTTTTTCCTTTCTTTCGCTCTCTGTCCACTCTCTCTCTCACACCACACACACACACATTCTCTCTCTCTCTCTCTCTCTCTCTCTCCTCTCTCACTTTCTCTTTCTATCTCTCTCTTTCTATCATCGTATATTTGGTTCTTTTTTTCTTTCTTCCCCCTCTCTCTCTCTCTCTCTCTCTGAATTCGTGTTTGTTTATTTTTTCCCCTCTATTTACCTCTCTCTCTCTTTCCACCCTCTCTCTCTCTCTCTCTCTCTCTCTCTCTCTCTCTCTCTCTCTCTCTCTCTGTCATGTGTGTTTTGATTCTTCTCTCCTTTTAATACATTCTTTCTTTCTCCCCCTCTCTTTCTCTATCTCTGTTTTTGTGTTTGTGGTTCTGTTTCTCTTTTTTTTCTTAATTTCAATTAGTTCTTTTTTTTTTTTCCTAGGCGTATAGATTCAACAGACTTAATTCGCTATCCCTGTTCTTCCAGAAAGAAAGTTCAATTCTTACACTTGCTCATGTTTGGTTTGGATTGTTTAATGGCATATCAAAAACCGTCTGAGAACATCGGTGGGATTACTGAGCCTTCAAATGCACCACGGTGCCACTTCAGAGTGCTTCGGCCTCTGGAGCGGCTAAGTAAAATTAACAGTGTTGATCCCAGGGGTGCTATCCCCCAGGCAATACCTGCCCCCTTTATTTAAAGGGACATGGCTTGGTTTATTGCCCAGTGCCTGAGGCGCCTCAGAGAGGGGGAATGCCGATGGGATTTACGTTATTTTTTGTGCCTACCCCCCATGAGCTTCGGCTTGTGGCTGGACCCACATAAAAATGTCCTTGTGTCACGTCCTCATATGTGGGATGAGAGGCAAATACACTGAGACTTCAAAGACTACGGAACCGAGCGGTCTACCTTTGAGGTTTTAGCACTCTGTTGCGAGTTACTAGATGTCTGGCGCAGATATAGTTGAATGTTAGTTTGGTTTGTTTTGTTTTACGGCATATCAACCTCAGTGGGTCATTTAATGCCGATAAAGTTTTGAAATAAATCAATTCTTAATGGATAATACAATTTTTGTATAAATACATTTTTCTATTTAACCCATAGATGGGACCCTAACAGGTACTGCCACTCCTGTTCAGAGTGGACCAGAGAGCAATGGTGATGAAGGGATGCTCTACATTCCCCAAACCTCCAAAACTGGAACCTCACCATCAGATAGAGTTTAACGTCATTCCCAGGACGTGTAGACCCTCAGCCACGGCCTTCTAGCACCCATATGATAAAAAAGGGTTAGGGATTGTTTTAAAGGCAACTGGGTTGGAGCAATCATATAGGTGCTAGGGCATGACCTGACCAGCCGATTGATCGGAGGGGGTCTCTCCGACTGTCTGTCTAGCGTAAGTAAGGGTCTAAGTGGAGTGTTACATGTCATGGACTGCTCATCCACCAATACTCCGTCCTTAAGCATCACGGGTCGCCACCCACGACCAACAGGTGGTCCCATTTAGGGGAGTCTTACCCCTCTGCAGAGGTGCAGTCGGTTCATTCTAACGCCCCAGCCGACAGGGTGGGAATGTTCTAGTATACTGAATATTGTATGATTCAGTATACAACACTCTAACATCGTCTTTTTCGTTCTTTTTCTTTCATTTTTGTTAGGTTCAATTACTTTTGTTCTTGTCGTCTAGATACATCCAAACTTCCTTCTCTTGTCTTAATATAAAACATAAAAATTTATTTTCATGACATCTCTCCCCTACCTCTTACCAATATATATACACACACACACACACACACACACACACACACACACACACAACCTTGAGTTTTACTTCCGCTGTCGTTTATCGCAACAGAAAAAATTTATACACACACACACACAACCACATACCTAAAAAAATGCACAATGTTTCCTTTCAATGCACACACTTACAGCGCCACATACTCACGCCATAAAATAGAATATTTGATGTCATATTTCAAAACCGTCTCCTTTTGCAAACTTCAAAAAGGATGGCGGCCAGTTACTCAACAATACCCACATTGATATCGTACATCATACATCGTGTATATAAACGAGTTAGGAAACTCGGGTGATAGAGAGAGAGGGAGAGACAGACAGACAGACAGAGATTGAGACTTAGTTCATTTCTTCTTTACTAACTTCTCATCAGCCTGTTTCCTCTATTTCTTTGACCGTCATCTTATCGTCTATCTGTCTCCTTACTAAGGGCTTCTTCTAAGGGCTAACTTTTTAGTCATGCAATTAATTAAACCACAAGACATTTTTTTCCTTGATCAATATTTATTTAACCCATTTTTATTAGCCGCGCGAATGAGATCAACCTCGCAGTAGCACGTCTACTCTGCGTCAATCTTAGGTTGAAACTAAAATCTAAACTAACTAAATCAAGTAAGGCGCAAGATTCGCAACTCTGGAGTCAGCGAGCTCCAACCGACCTGGTAGTTTTCTCTTCCCTGATCTTAAAACCAATGGCCCCTTATTCAGCTGCAGTATTTGTCAATAATTCCTGATACGATGAAATGTAACAGTTTTTGTTTCATTTATTCTTGTGGGGTATTCAATTATTTTTTAAATTCACTTTTTTAAACAGATTTTCACTTATTTTTCTTCTATTTAACCCATATATTGTTGAAGTATTTGATATAAGGCATGGGGCAAATGGTCACTCCTAGATATAGACTCGTTTACTACCACGTGACCACCGAAGGCATTTCTATTGTCCAATCACTGGCACTGCTGCTGCTGCTTCTGCTGTATTAATAGAGACAACATTCTGAGCTTATTTCATTGACATTTGGATTCTCTTGGACTTACAAGGGATATTTAAACACTGGATTCTTATTGGCTTCCTTACTTACTTATTATATCTGGAACCTAGGATGCCGACCAGATACTTAACATATATTAATACCGACTGGAATTAAGAAAGTTTATCTACACCGAATTTTAGAAATCTGTATAAAGCAACATAAAAGTCAACCGACATAATTTTTTTTTATTTTTAAGAGAATTTTGAATTTTGAATCTTAATTGATTTTTCATAGAATTCTTTAGTGTCCGACTGATACTCACAAAAGTGTTTTCAACAGTGTTTTTTTTTTTTTTTTTTTTGGGGGGGGGTTATTGTTTTTTTTTTGTGTGGCTTTTTTGTAATTTAACTACCGAAGAAGTATAAAAACATTTTACTTTATTTGCAAAACTTTTTTTTTTATTACAGTTTTGTTTAAGACAGATTAATTTTGATATTACATAAAAATGATTTTTCAGCCATCCCCACAACGTAGCTTTTAACACTGAAACTATTAATAGAATGTTATGACCAGGTTCATTTAAATTTTAATTTAGTAAAAATTTCCCTTTCTTAGAAATATTACAAAATGATTTTAATGATTTAAAAAAAAATTCCCTGGCCCTATTTATTTTTAAAATTTTTAATAATTCATTTTGCAAAGCTACTTCTTTTCTTATCACAATGGGTGATCAATGGGTAACCCAACGAGACATTTTGATCTTAAGAAAATTCAACTTCCGCTTTTTTGAATTTTTTGAATTTTCGAATCTTGAATCGGCGTTCTTTGACCGCGGTCCTGTAACCGACCCGTTTATCTAAAAAAAAAAAAAAATACACACCTGCAATCAACTGAAATTAATCAATATCTTGATTAATCCAGTGGATTTAACCTGAAGATCCTTATGGTGAAACTCGAGTTGGTTATTACCGTGTACCATTATCATAATATATATATATATATATATATATATATATATCTTATTATAATGGAGATTGTGTGTTTGTCTGTCTGAAGCCGAAACTAAATCACTACTCAAGTCACAATTCCCTTAGTTATTGACGTCACATTCACCATGAATTTATTTTTATTTAAACCTCAGTTATTGATAAAATTGTTATATCTTATTAATACTTTTGACTTTATCTACATTCTAATACATGCAATTGTATTTATATGCAACAAAATAGCGGGTTACAGTGTGAACAGGAAAGCTAATTTGCATATTGATATTAAAAGTTTAATTTTATTAAATATGCGCTTGGTATTATTGATTTCTAATTGTTTGTTTTTTTCTTAATGAATATGAGCAAAAATCTCGGAGATAAATCTTAAAAGAAATCCTTAACAAGAAGAAATAACTAATATTATTCTTTACTTCCTATTTTAACTAAACAGTTAAATTAGGAAAATTTAACAATGAAAGACGGGAGTAAGGGAAAATGATGGAATAGTTTCAAAGTTGTTCTATTTTTCAATCATACCCCCTCTGTTCCAAATCTTTTTATCTACATTCTTATTCAGTTTCATTAGCCTTTCTAATCTAATATGATATTTTATTATATTAAAACTTAAATACTTGCACCTGGAGGGTGCATACATTTGCTAGTATATATAAAGATAGGAGGGTTGGAGTAAAATCCGACAATATGAGGTAAGGTAAACGGATAGTGGACAAAAAATAATAACTCAAACAAGTCTTAGAGTGGGAATATTTTGATCTCAGGATAAGATAATCTTCAGCCCAATGACTTTTATTTCAAGCAAAAATACGTACATGTGAGTGATTTGAAGGAGGGGAGAATATTGAGGGGAAATAGGGACTAAGGAAATTAGTGAAGTGTAGGTAAGAGTATTTTTGTCCACTATCCTTTTACCATACCTCAAATATATATATATAATATATATATATATATATATATATATATATATATAAGATTTTTGGACGTTTGTTTTTATAGAAGCAATGTTGAATAAATTATTATTTATATTTTTGCTTGAAGGCAATTATAATGCATGTATCGTATAAAAATCGATAATTATAGAAAATAATCTTGACAAGAGAATCCCGCAAAGGATGGCTCGCCATGCAGAACACCGTACAGACTGTTTCGACTTTATTAAGTCTCTTCAGCGATGTATACTAACGACTCCCCTCCGACAGGAATCGAAACCGGGACTTCACAGGCATATGACAGGGGCGTGTAATAGTTTCATTGACAAGGTTAATTTCGCAGGGATTGTTCGCTATGTACCGGCGGACGAACGGATATGGTCTCTGACTATGCCTGTGAAGTCCCGGTTTCGATTCCTGTCGGAGGGGAGTCGTTAGTATACATCGCTGAAGAGACTTAATAAATTCGAAACAGTCTGTACGGTGTTCTGCATGGCGAGCCATCCTTTGCGGGATTCTCTTGTCAAGATTATTTTCTATAATTATCGAATTTTATACGATACATGCATTATAATTGCCTTCAAGCAAAAATATAAATAATAATAATAATAATAATATATATATATATATATATATATATATTATATATATATATGCAATCCCGCGCTAGAATACAGTCTTAACGTCACAGCCAACACGCATTTTCATGGACACGCACATGACAACATACGCACACGTACAAATAAATAAAATAACCCGCATTCACGTAAAAATGCAACACGAAAATACAGTTATATAAAAAATATCATCATTTTCAAAAAAAAAAATTAATTTAAAAAGAAATGCCATAACTACACTACTTCAGTTCCAGTGATCTTCTGAAAAAGAGATTTCATCTCGAAAATTCAAGAATAAAATACAGGTTAACACACAATACCATTGTTACTGTATTTTTTTTCTTTACACCTGCATTGTGATAGCCTTCTAATCAACCTCCTAACCAATATGTATATATATATAATATATATATATATATATATATATATTATATAGTTCAATGAGAAATCAAAACAAATAAAAGTTTTTGCTTTTATTTATTTAATTACGGGAACGGTATTACAACCAGCGGTTTCTTGCTTAGAGCATTCATCGGGTAATACGAAAAGTTCCTTTAAAAATGACAGAAATTGTGTAAATGGTCAAATGTGTGCGTTTTTTTTAACTGTATTCTCGTGTTTATATATATATATATATATATATATATATATATATATATATATATATATATATAATATACCAAGCGTGTTGGTAAATCCTTGCGGTAAGAAAAAACCCGGCAAATAGTTTGATTGTAAAAATATACTACCAAACCGGGGAGAAAAAAATTTTTGAAAAAAAGAAAAGACCAAGATAGTCGTACCAACAAAAAATAATCTATTGGTACAGTATTTGGCCAAAAGAAAAAACAATCTATATGTATATATATGTATATAAGATATATATATATTCATATAACCGCTAGGAGAATAGCTAATAGGTAAAAAGTGCTCAATACCTAAGTAGAGCAAATAATAAAGATAAATCTAATGAGTCAGACGAACCTACTATTAGTTTCGCTTAATGCACTTCAGGGCTTTGCCCTGAAGAGCATTAAGCGAAACTAATAGATTTGACTCATTAGATTTATCTTTATATATATATATATATATATATATATATATATATATATATATATATATATATGAATGATTGTGATAGATCGATAGTTAGAAAGATATGTATGGAAATATTGCGGAACATAACAAACTAATTAACTAACTAACTAACTAACTAACTATATATATATATATATATATATATATATATATATAGTTAGTTAGTTAGTTAGTTAGTTAGTTAATTTACTAACTAACTAACTAACTAACTAATATATATATATATATATATATATATATATATATATATATATATATATATATATATATATAGTTAGTTAGTTAGTTAGTTAGTTAGTTAATTAGTTAGTTAGTTATGTTCCGCAATATTTCCATACATATATTTATAACTATCGATCTATCACAATAATTCATATCTATCTATTCATCTATCTATCTACTGCTATATTTTCATATCTATCTAACTATCTATATATCTATCGAAATTCTTCATGTCTATCTATCTATCTATCTATCTATCTATATACTTCCATATTTTCACATCTATATATCTATATATCACAATCCTTCATATCTATCTATATCATCTATCTATCTCTTTCTCTCTCCTGCAATATTTTCATATCTTTCCCGGTTCACTCTACGCAGAATTTTGGGCCAATTGACACTACGAATTTTTACCCACCCAAATCACCAAAAGAATATCGAATAAGTTTTTTTGATAATAAATATATAAATGAATAAATTAAAATAAAAAATGATAGTAAAAATGTTTCGAACCGTCTCCACCTCCCTCATACAAATCGATACCTATCGATTATTTTTTTTCAATCTCCAGTTTTCATTTTTTTCACAAACTGTGTCATAAAATGCTTTTGATTTCAAAGCTAGATTAAAAAAATAAATAAATAAATAAAAAAAACAGTGTACAAGACGCAACGTGGGCAAATTTGAATCGCATAAATGGAGTTCGAAATAATAATAATAATAATAATAATAATAATAATAATAATAATAATAATAATTCTCTTCCTCCTCTTCTTCTTCTTCTTCTTCTTCTTCTTCTTCTCTTCTTCTTCTTATTATTATTATTATTATTATTATTATTATTATTATTATTATTATTATTATTATTATTTTCACTGCTTTTGAGTTTTTCATATCAGCGTTAGATTATTATTATTATTATTATTATTATTATTATTATTAGTAGTAGTAGTAGTAGTAGTAGTATTAGTATTAGTATTAGTATTATTATTAGTATTAGTATTGATTTCAGAGGAAGATTTTTTAAAAATAGGATAAAAGACAGAAATTTGGATGGAGTTCGAAATAAATAAATAAATAGATAGATAAATAAATAAATAAATAATAATAATAATAATAATAATAATAATAATAATAATAATAATAATAATAATAATAATAATAATTATTATTATTATTATTATTATTATTATTATTATTATTATTATTGTTTTTGTTATTATTCTTCTTCTTATTATTATTATTATTGGTTTGTCAAGAAGAAGAAGAGGGGCGAGAAGAAGAAGAACAACAACAACAACAATATTAATAAGAAAAATAATATGATGCTGGTGACGATGATGTCAGGGAAGGAACATATACAAATTAGTAAAAGACACTGTATAATAATAATAATAATAATAATAATAATAATAATAATAATAATAATAATAATTATTATTATTATTATTATTATTATTATATTATATTATTAGTTTGTCACCTCCTCCTTTTTTATTGTATCGATCGTTACTTTTTGAAAAGCAATCAATCATTCGGCCCCATCTTTAGGTGTATGGAAACTAAAACCGTATAATTATGCCAGCTTTTTCCCGCCGATTTGCATATCAATGCCCGCCATTTTGTTTGAAACAAAGTGACATCACAAAAAACAGTATCGCCATAACACTTTTGACTCTGTCAAGCGATGAGAATGTGGTAGTAGTAAACAAATAAATTAATAGATAAATAAATCAATGAATAAATAAAAAAAATTACCCCTCTGGATTTTGTGATAGCTTTGTCCTCAGTGAATTCTCCCTGTCGGTCGTGAATTTTATATACGGGCATATTAAAAGAAAACTGTGTATGAATGCGACCGGAGCCTGACAAGTATTTTTTTTTTCAAATTTTATCATAAATTTTCACTGGGCCATGGGAGAGTCGTATGATTAACGTTCAGGGATGACTTAAGTGCATTGACAAAAAAATATCTGTTTAAAAATGAATAGCTCCAATACGTTATTTCTCATACTGTCGGATACCCACAGGTACTGCTAGTTAATATTAATATGTAAAGAATACAGTTGTCGGGGTGGCCTAAATCGGTATCAGCCAATCAACGTGGGAGTCTATCACCTTTTTACTAGCGCTAGATCAAGGAGATTGTTTTTGTGTCCTGCTAGTTAATATTTTGTGTGCGCGTCTATCGATATATTTATCCATATATTAAAGAATCTCTCTCTCTCTCTCTCTCTCTCTCTCTCTCTATCTCTCTCTCTCTTCTCTCTCTCTCTCTCTCTCTTATCTATATCTACATCTATCTATATCTACATCTATATCTATATATATATATATATATATATATATATAGTCATTTACTGATTCGCCATACATTAGCTCTTTGGGGATGCGGCTTTTTCCGTCCTCCTAACATGACCAAGCCAGCTCATGCGTATCTCGCAGTTGATGGCGAACATGCTGTTGATGTTTGCTCGTTCTAACACGTCGGTGTTGGACACTTTGTCCTACTAGCGAATTCATAGGATGCAGCGTAGGCATCTGAGGTGGATATTGTCCATTTTACTCTCGTGGCTCTTATACGATATCGAGTATATAATAGAGAGACAGACAGACAGACAGACAGACAGATTAGAGATGATAGTTCATTTTCTTACTCGGTAACTTCTACTTAGTTCGTCCATTTTCTCTGGGCTGATCTGGTGGGTTTCTGCAATGGGTTAATCTTGTTCGTGGTGGGCTGGTCATTGTTTTTAACACTCAATTAACAAACAAGACTTGGTTGTTTTATGATAATAAATCTTTATATTGCAACCCTGCCCATTTGATTCCACATCAGTGAAACCGACCTATCAGAGCCGACAATAGCTTCTGCGCTCCTTGAAAACCGGGTCGAATCTGAAGCTAATTCCCACGCGTCTAATCGCGCGCTTTTCTAAGGAGTAAAGCAAAAGTTGGTCCATATGACCTTTAGGCACCCCTTTTTGATCTCAACTTGATCGTCAACAACTTTCGGGTAACTTTCCATGGACCCCGTCATTCTAGATCTAACGGACCATATTCGAAATTCTAACTGCAGGTACGGTCATAATTTATAAGCTATTTATTAATTATGTAACACTATTTTTTGGTTACATATTTAATCCTATAGAGTTAGCTTATTCGATAGAGAGTTGTATTTCATATATTTAGTCATACAAACTGTCTTCCAAAAGTTGGCACAGTTAAGTTTGAGGAATGCTAAGCAACGTTATTCTATCATATATAATAATAAGTGTTATGATTGGAGACAGATAGCTAAGTACCTATTATGATCTTTTATTATTCTGTGTGAGAGAGATAATATCGATAACATGCAATTCAAAGAAGCTAGTCGAGAAAGACCGTTGTTGCATATGATCAATATCGCATGTGTCACTGTGTCGAATCTCTCTCTCTCTCTCTCTCTCCTCTCTATATATATATATATATATAATATATAATATATATATATATATATATATGAAGAATTAAACAAAAGGCACGTCTCCTATTTAACAATTTTATTAACGACTTTATTGAGATTTCTGGCCAACATTTTTACATTTAAATGGAATCCGTAGATTAGTCCACCGAAGTTCTTATCCCAAGTACTTTCGGCACTTTGAAGTGCCATTATCAGGGGTGATAGTTTTATATTCCATTTTTTTTTTCAAGTTATTATATTAGTATATTAAGGGATGTAGAGAATTGGTAGGAAAAGTGTTATAGGCATGTTAAAGTAGGAAGTGCGTGGTGTAATGGTTAAAGTCATGTGAAATGGACTCGTCGACCCGAGTTCAAATCCTGGACGTGCCAATTATTTCACTTAGCGTTAATACCCTTGGGAAAGGTATGAATCCTACTCTCTCCCCAGCCATGAGTAAATAGTAGGACAGACTGAACTCTTTAACCGTGGTAAGGCAACCGGTCTAGGAGAAGAAAAACTCTGAATTCAAACCTGTTGAACTCCGCTTAAGAAATTGACCTTGTGTCGCAGCCTGCTCGTGCGGAGGGGTTGGTAAGTATATGTAGGCATGTTAAAGTGTGAGTATGCCAATAAAACTTTTCCCCCTTCTAGCCTCTACATCCCTTAACAGTCTGGTCTACTATTTACCCATAGCTGGAGAGAGAATAGTTGGATGCATACATTTCGCAAGAGTACTAGCGTTAAGTGAAATGCAAACAGCCTCGACTAGGATTTGAACTCGTGTTGACGAGCTCAATTCCTTCGACTCTCAACATTACACCACGTCTCTCTCTCTCTCTCTCTCTCTCTCTCTCTCTCTCTCTCTCTCTCTCTCTGTTATATATATATATATATATATATATATATATATATATACATATATATATATCAAACTTGTTGGTAAACAGTCACGGTGAGAAAAAACCTGGCAAATAGTTTGATTGTAAAAATATACTACCAAACGTCACCTGGGGAGAAAAGATTTTCGGGAAAAGAGAAAAGACCAAGATAATCGTTACAAACAAAAAATAATTGATTGATACTACAATACTTAGCCAAAAGAAAAAAAATTCATATATATATATATATATATATATATATATATATATATATATATATATTCATATAAAAACCGCCAGGATATACTAAACCTAATAAGTAAAGAGTGCTCGATACCTAAGTAGAGCAAACCTAATGAGTCAGATAAACCTACTTAAAGTTTTGCTTAGTGCTCTTCAGGGTTAAGATCCGACTAAAGAGATTTGGAGCAAACTCATAATTATACAACATATATAATATAATTTTTGAGTTTGATCCAAATCTCTTTAGTCGGGTCTTAGCCCTGAAGAGCACTAAGGGAAACTTTAAGTAGGATTATCTGACTCGTTAGGTTTATCTTATATATATATATATATATATATATATATATATGTTGTATTTTAGGGGTTTCCGTAAAATGGATTCTAAAATTACAAATCACGTGAGGGGACTGAACATTGACATCGGAATACTCCGTTATTATAAATATTTTACAGACTGTCAATAACAACAAAGACAAAAGATCCGTTGAACAGGAGCAACATTCATTTGAAAAAGGGTATCTAACAAACCCGAAAATTTATGATAACAAATAATAAAAAAATAAGTGAATCCAATACTCCATAACATCGAGTTCATTCATTTATTTTTAGATGCTTCGTAATAACGCCCAACTTAAAAAAAAAACATATATAAAAACATATATATATATATATATATATATATATATATATATATATATATATATATATATATATTATCAATTGCCGCTTTAACCTTTCCGTTGCCGTGACATCAGTAAGTAATGCAGCGCTCAATATATAAAAAACATAGAGCAGTAATAATAATAATATTAGTAGAAGACAAGAGTTTAACCCTTAACTCTTCTCCTGTATTTATATTATATATATATATATATATATATATAATATATATATATATATATATATATAATATATATATATTACGAATAACTTACTTCAGATACATTGTAGATTACTTACGACGATACTTTTTGATTTTCTGCTCGGAGCTCTTTTGAAAGCAACTAAATTATACCGTCACATTTTGTACATAAATTCTATAATATATGTAAAAGAATTTTCTTTATCAGCAGAACTTAATAATCATTTTCATTCAGTCAATTAAGGCTATTTACAAATGTTAAATATAGGCTCGATGTTTCTTAGCAACGTTTTCAATATAAAAAAAAAAAAAGAAGATCAAAATACATTTAGGTCCTTTCATGAATGTACAGAAGACGAACAGAGAGTCGTTTAATTTTCAATGCGCACAACCTTTCTCTTTACCTTTGCAGATAATGTTCGTAAGAAAATAAAGCCAATTCCCATGAATATGATACAGAAACTTGGATCAATGTAGATAGAGCTTCTTCGGGAACAGAAAGATACTCTTATTTAATAGAAATAAAAAAAAAAAAAATGAATGTATTAATAGTTAACGGTAATTTATGAGGAAGTGCGTCCCGGTCTCCTGCCTCAAGAGTTGCTGCCCGGTGACTATTAAAATAACGACCCAGCTCAGTCTATTCAAAACTATCCATCTATCTATCTATCTCAATCTCTTCATATTTATCTTTTTTACTTTAAATACTAAGATTTTTTTATTCATGTTTGTTTAATGTCTTGTTTTTAGTTTAAATAAACAAGAATTACGACAAAAAAAGAAGCGACCCCCTCCCCCCCCCCAAATACATTTACTTGCCGAAAATATCTATCAATCTCCATTTGTTCATATGTATTATTTTCTTTGTTTATCTATCTATCTATCTCAGTCTATTCCAAACTATATATCCATCTTCATATCTAAACAAGAATTACGACAAATTACGATAAATAAATAAGAATTACGACGAGCTGGGGTTGTTATTTTGATAGTCAACGGGTAACGGTTTTTGAGGCGGGAGACCGGGACGCACTTGCTCATAAATTACCTAGTTAACTCTTAATGCTCGATTTTTAAGTCAACTATCACTGGCTATGGAAGCCAATTCTTTTTTCTTCCCTTTTGATTTCAAAGGGATATCCGTACCATGAATACAAACTTGTAAATGCTAGAAACGAGAAATTAATAATATACGACAGTGATATCCGACTTTTTTTTATTTATTTCATCCACACACTCCGTGTTTCGACGTACCACGTCTCCTCAATCCTCAGTGTTATATATAGAGAGAGAATCTAGCCACTCTGGGGATTGAGGAGACCTGATAAGTCGAAACACGGAGTGTGTGGATGAATATATATATATATATATATATATATATTATATATATATATATATATATATTCTCTAAGCATAGATCTATTTATTTGCACAGGAACTAGTTCAACATGCCAAAGTTATTGACTACGAAAATCACCAGAAGAAGGCTCAAGAATACAGCGGCCGAAAATGTCTGACTATATTAATTTAGGTGAACATATTATTGTGAGGACAGTATTTTATGAGAATAACTTTAGTGTCATTATAAACTTCTTTTTAGTTAAATTAATATTGAATTGATATATAAAATCGGGAGTATTTAAAATGGATTCTAAGCTAGGTGAGTTGATCTTTTTCTTTTGTCGATATTTTGGTTTTATAGAAAGAAAATCATCAAAAGCCGATTAAGAATTTTAATCCCTGTATACATATCTCTAAAATTTAGATATTAAAATTTTCAAGTTCTGCTCAAAAAAAAAAAAAAAAACTATTTAAAAATATGTGAAACATGAAGCTTAAAATATATTTTGTATATAGAAGCTAATAACGCACGATTTGAAAGAGATAGGAAAATTATTATATATAAATGAAATGAGTATCACACACACACACATACACAGACCCACACACACACACACACACACACACACACACACACACACACACCACACACATACAACATAATATATATATATATATATTATAATATATTAATGATTTGAAGGCAATTACAATGCGTATAAAAAATAAAAAACAAAAAGATATTATTTTTGTCTTATCGATTTCAAAGTAGAAACTTCATTTTCAGAGGTGAATATCTGAAATCATTTCTCATATTCACCTCTGAAGATGAAGTTTCTACTTTGAAATCGATAAGAGAAAAATAACATTTTTTTGTTTCTATTTTTTATACGCATTGTAATTGCCTTCAAATCATTAATATATTATAACATACTTAACATACTTAACAATGCTCCTTGCAAATTACCAATTACTTTTATATATATATATTATATATATATATATATATATATATATATATATATATATATATATAATATATAATATATAATGATTTTAAGTATTCGAAAAATACATTTACTATTGCACATACACACACACACACACACACACATATATATACCAGGTGTGTCGAAAAAGAATCAAGATTGAAGCTGTATATACCATGATAGGAATGAACAATAAATGTAACGTTAATACTTTTTCATGAATACAAGGTGTGTCAAAAATTACACATTTTAAAGCTGTATTTACCAAGATAGGAATGAAGAAAGAATGGTACGAACATTTTCAGAATACAAGGTGTGTCAAAAAGTACCGCAAATCTCGTTACGTTTTTGACACACCTTGTATTATATATATAATATATATATATATATATATATATACATATATATATATATATATATATGGGGGTTGTGTGGGGGGTGTAAGTTAAAAATGGAAATGAATCCGACGATATGTTGAAAGGATAAATAAATAAAGGAAAGAAAATGTTGAATGGATTAAATTTATATCATTTCAGTTACCCACACGTGTTTCGGTTAGGATTTTGTTCATGTACACATGTATTCTATTTATATTATTTTAAATATAGAATAAAATAATAATAATAATAATAATAATAATAATAATAATAATAATAATAATAATAATAATAATAATAATAATAATAATAATAGAAAATTATGAAATATTTAAGCATACAAAGAAAAAAAATTATAATTTTCTACTATTATTATTTTATTCTATATTCAAAATAATAATAAATAGAATACATGTGTACATGAACAAACTCCTGGCCGAAACACCTGTTGGTAACTGAAATTAAATAATTCAACATTTTCTTTCCTTTATTTATTTATCCTTTCAACATGTATATATATATATATATATATATATATATATATATATATATATATATATATATATATACATATGTATGTGGGTGTGTGTATGTGTGTGTGTGTGTGTGTGTGTGTGTGTGTGTATTGATAATAAGAATGCTAAATATCGGTGATAATGCACACCTATTTAAGTTAGAGTAGCATAAATACACAACGGCGGGAGATACACATATACAAACACACACACACACACACACAGATATATATATATATATATATATATATATATATATATATATATATGTATCTGAGTATATATGTATGTGTGTGTATTTGTGTGGAAAGTAATGAATAAAAGTGAAGAATAACAGTCTTGAAGATGATTTATCAATATTTGAAAATTATTGTCAACTCAGGAACACGTATCATACATCAAAATGAAGCTGGTCTTCTGTGGATCACATCCCTACATCCCCACATAGGTGAATCAAAAAGCAATGCCAATATGCAATTTTATTTAGGACAGGTATAATTACCAACTCAGGAACGGGTTTTCTGTGGATCACATCCGCATGGTCATCGTTTCTCTCAATAGCAAGGTAAAAACCTTCGAACGAGAGAATGTAGCCCTCTCCCGTAAAATTCTGTTGACTGTTTTTGAGCCATTTCTTCACTACAGATTTCACTTCCATAATGTTTGCCTCTTAAACCCTCATTCATGGGCCGAAGAGATAATAGTCTGAAGGCGCTAAATTCAGTGAGTATGGAGGAAGTGGTAAAGTTATCCAACCAAATGTCCTAATGCTTGTGTGTGGTCGGGCATTGTCATGCAGAAGGAGGACATTGTCGATTGGAAAGTTGGGTCTTACTCGTTGGATTCTTGCTCTGAGCGCGATTAGGGTCTCAATGTAGGCCTTAGTTTTATTTTTTTAAATCACATGAAATAAAGAAAATGGCAGTACTTTTTGACTCACCCTCGTATATCGAAAGCAGTTTCACTTTCATAGCCGGACACATCCAGTGGTTCCTTGTCATATACATATTTACCAACCCCTCCGCACGAGCAGGTTGTGACAAAAGGTCAATTTCTTAAGCGGAGTTGAACAGGTTTGAATTCAGAGTTGTCCTTCTAGACTGGTTACCTAGCGATGGTTAAAGAGCCCAGTCTGCCCTGCTATTTGCCCATAGCTGGAGGGAGAATTGGATTCATACCTTTCCCAAGGGTATTAGCGCTATGTGAAATGCAAACAGGTTTGTCCAGGAATTGAACTTGAGTCCATTTCCTACGAATCTCACCATTAGACCACGCGCCTCCACACACACACACACACACACACACATATATATATATATATATATATATATATATATATATATATATACCAACCCCTCCGCACGAGCAGGATGTGACACAAGGTCAATTTCTTAAGCGGAGTTCAACAGGTTTGAATTCAGAGTTTTCCTTCTCCTAGACCGGTTGCCTAACCAAGGTTAAAGAGCCCAGTCTGTCCTACTATTTATCCATAGCTGGAGGGAGAGTAGGATTCATACCTTTCCCAAGGGTATTAGCGCTAAGTGAAAATGCAATTACCACATCCAGGATTTGAACTCGGGGCGATGAGTCCATTTCCCATAACTTTAACTATTAGACCACGCGCCTCCATATATGTCATAAAAACGGACACGCGAAAATATCTCGTATTTCCAATAATTCAGTTAATAACAAATAGACACAGAGATTTAATATTATAATAAATTGATCCTATCTCATTCTTCTGCCTTTTATGGCCGAAAGTTTATGTAAATTTAATGTAGTTTTCTTGGCAATTAAAATTCGTTTTTATGACATTAGTAAACTATCTGGAAACACACACACACACACACATACACACACATATACACACACACACATTCGGCCACTCACACACTCACTCAGACATAGAGGATGTACTCGTGATATAATAGTTTTCTGCATGGGAAATCTACACTGTGATCCGAATTCAAATCCTGGACGAGATAGTTTGCATTTCACATAGTGCCAATGTTATATACTTATGTTGTAAGTATATAAACAATAATATTCGTCGTTTGATAGAGAGAATCATTAGTGAGTGGACCAACATAGAGAGGGTATTAGAGAGAGAGAGAGAGAGAGACAGACAGACAGACAGACAGATAGACATATAGATAGATACAGTCGTGTAACTTACTTGTATTTCATTCTCCTTTCTTTCAGCCATATGTGTGATCGTCTAGTCTGATTGCTCTTTACTTCTTTCTCTCTTTTTAGTTCTTAGTATTATTTGCATTATTCGGACTATTGTCCTCATCTTCATTGTTATCTCTACAACGTTTTGGCCTATGTACCCTCCGACCTTCTTCAGGTATTTCTTTTCGGACTCAGGAACCTTCTCGTATTCGGAATTTTCTTTCGAACTCGGGAACTTTCTTGTCGTAATCGGGAACCTTCTTGTCGTAATCGGGAGCCATCACGGAACTTTGAACCCAACCCTTTATTGAGTCCACGGGGGTATCCTAGAATACTAATACTTAGTTCTTGTCGTCGTCTCTTCTATTCTAAGGGCTTCTTACTAAGGGCATCTTTTAAGTCATACATAATTAATTAACAAGACTTGTTATTACTTTGATCAAAGTTTTATTTTCTACATTGCCCGTTTTCTAATTCACCGCACGGACTGAGTCATAGCCTCAGCGGAGAGATATCATCCTCTTCGATTGACGTCTGGCTGCAAACTGATTACTTAACTCTAAATATTTGATAGCAGTATCTATGTTAAGAACGGGGGGGGGGCTTAAGGAAGAATTGTGACATTGTAAAAAGTACCTGGTACCTACTTTAAAAGGCGTATCATCTACATGCTTCGCTTAGATGTGGCACAAGGCCGAACACGCTCGAATACGTGGTTGGTTAACTATTTAAAGTACCATAATCTAATTATTACAAGGTTTGATATGTTTACTGATATAATGGAATGACCCATCTCCCCCGTACCTTAACAGTGGCGATGGTTCTAGCCACTATTTAGGAACACACATATTACCTGTGCAGAACTCACTTGAAGTACTTAGACGACGGACTCTCCTCCTAATACTCACGTGACCTTACTACATAACATTTACGTAAGAGCTATTCCAAATTAGTTCAATATGTAAAAACTATAATCATTTTTATAATATTATTTTTCTATTAACTTTAACTTTATCTTAAGTAATCAACTAACTATTGAATTAACAGAATAATAATTAATTAGAATAATTTTATTTATTTGTTATTGTCTAAAAGAATTACATGTCAAACAAGGTTGTTTTCCCCTCTCCTGATCAGCTCACAATAAATACAAAAGAATATTCACCTTAACTGGACCACAGTTAAGTTACATTGAATAAAGCTTGATTAAAGCATTACTTCCCCGTCTTTTGTTACTTTTTCTTCTTCTTGCTCATCCTAATTCTTCTTCTTCTTCTTCTTCTTCTTCTTCTTCTGCTCTCTTCTTCTTCTTAATTCTCTTCTTCTTCTTCTTCTTCTCATCCTAATTCTTCTTCTTCTTCTTCTTCTTCTTCTTCTTCTCATCCTAATCTTCTTCTCTTCTTCTTTCTTCTTCTTCTTCTTGCTTCTTCTTCTTCTTCTTCTTCTGCTATTCCTAATTCTTCTTCTTCTTCTTCTTGCTCACCTAATTCTTCTTCTTCTTCTTCTTCTTCTTCTTCTTCTTCTTCTTCTCCTAATTCTTCTTCTCTTCTTCTTCTTCTCTTCTTCTCTCTTGCTCATCCTAATTCTTCTTCTTCTTCTTCTTCTTCTTCTTGCTATTCTTCTTCTTCTTCTTCTTCTTCTCTCTTCTTCTTGCTCTCCTAATTCTTCTTCTTCTTCTTCTTCTTCTTCTTCTTCTCTTCTATCTTAATTCTTCTTCTTTCTTCTTACTTTCTAATTCTTCTTCTTCTTCTTCTTCTTGCTCATCCTAATTCTTCTTCTTCTTCTTCTTCTTCTCTCGACTCCCGGTATAGTCTCACCCTCTTTGCACATTAATATATATCTTTACTTTGACCACTCTCATTTTCACTCTCTCCCTCTTGTTCTCTCTCAGTAATGAAGTCACACGTAGTTGTTTCTACCCTGGATTGTATCGGCATTGCAGTCTCGGAAGACAATATAGTTCTTGTGCCCCTAAAGTTACAGCGGTCCCTGTGACTGTGAAGTCCACTGTTCGAAAAACAGCCTCGACCACAGATGTCGAATGTGAAGACTGTCCCTGAAGATGTTCATGTGCCGGTGCTTTGTTGCCGACGCTTTCTACCGAACCTCTTGTAATGAAGTCACACATAGTTGTCTCCGGCTGGTCCAGTTCACAATAAATACTAAATAATCTTCACCTTAACCGGACCACAGTTAAATTATACTGAATACAGCTTGAGTCAGCTCAGTCGGTAGAGCGTTCGGCTAGAAGCCACAAGGTTCCTAGTTCAATACCGGCCCTCGGTAACTTAGCGTATGTGTTTCACAGGGATCTATGCAGTAAAGTAATGAGCTGATGTTAGATGTGGCGCTCCACCCCAAAACGCAAAACAATCTCCTTGGTCTGGCGCTAGTGAAAAGGGGATATACTTCCTCGCTGATTGGTTGATACCGACTTTAGGCCATCCCCGGATTAAAAAAAGTAAATACCATGTCCGTCTTTTATAACAATATGACATTCGACTTAGTATTATCTGCGTTATTCGGACTATTGTCCCAATCTTTATTGTTATTTGTACAACGTTTCGGCCGATATGCCCTTCGGCCTTCTTCAGGAATTTCTAGTCGGACTCGGGAATCTTCTCGGACTCGGGAAACTTCTCGGACTCGGGAACGTTCTTTTCGAACTCGGGAACTTTCTTGTCGTAATCGGGAGCCATTACGGAACTTTGAACCTAACCCTTTATTCAGTCCACGGGGGGTATCCTGTTCTCATTCCGCTAACCATAGCTAGAGTAGGAGTTGTGTTAATTATTTTTCTAACTGC
>CM042171.1:4631271-4633771 GCA_023376005.1 Doryteuthis pealeii | reverse complement strand
CTGCCAAAATCCGTCTTAATATATAGCTAAAAGTTCAAAGAGCTGTTGTTTAAAATTACACTGGTTTACAAAAAGTATTTTTTGTCTGAGGCAAGAATGTGAATAGGTGTTTTTTTTTTTTACTATCAAACGTTTTAATAATTAAATTGTCATACTGTGGTATATCCATATGTCCTGCAAGCAGAAATATTCAAAATAAAGATTATCATAATTCTTAAATATCGACGTATTTGTAATTTCTCTTAAGTAAGCATATCAAACATTTTAATGATTAAATTATCACGCTGTGGTATACCCACAGGTCCTGCTAGTTAATTATAATGGACTAAATTGAACCAGCATTTATGCAACGAATTAGAAATAATCGACCAAGAATAGTACGAGGAAATAAATAAACAGAAAATTATACACGTTCTATATTTAAGTATTTCCATCATCATGCGAAAATAGTGAACACGAAAATATATGAATCAATAATAATAAAAGAACATAAATAAACGAAGAACTTGACCATTTTAAGGAAGAGATCCTTAAGAATGGAGTGTTATAAAATTAAGCTGATTCAATGGAAGGTTATGAGTTCAAAATTTGTTCAAAGTAAAAACAGTTTTAATTGTTCGTTGGAAAAGGAACCGGATCTGACAAGTACAGCGTTGAAATAAATATGGCTTCTACTCCCGTCACAAAATATATCTGGCAATCCAGAATACAATTGATACAAGAGCAATGCCGGAACGAATGGGAACTAATTCGAGATAATAAAAAAATATGTATTATTCTTATTTCTCTGAAATTTTGAGATAAGAATTGTTAATTTGTATAATTTTAATTCTTCGGACTAGTGTCTTCATCTTTATTGTTATCTAAACTATTTCTCTGAAATGTTTAGATAAGGCTTGATAATGTGGATAATTTGGATTATTCGGACAATTGTCTTCATCTTTATTGTTATCTATACTATTTCTCTGAATTTTTTAGATAAGGCTTGATAATTTGGATTATTTGGATTATTCGGACAATTGTCCTCATATTTATTGTTATCTATACTATTTCTCTGAATTTTTTAGATAAGGCTTGATAATTTGTATTATTTGTATTATTCGGTCAATTGTCCTCATATTTATTGTTATCTATACTATTTCTCTGAATCTTTTAGATAAGGCTTGATAATTTGTATTATTTGGATTATTCGGACAATTGTCCTTATATTTATTGTTATCTATACTATTTCTCTGAATTTTTTTAGATAAGGCTTGATAATTTGTATTATTTGGATTATTCGGACAATTGTCCTCATATTTATTGTTATCTGCACTATTTCTCTGAATATTTTACATGAGGCTTGATAATTTGTATTATTTAGATTGTTCGGGCTATTCTCATCATCTTTCTTGTTATCTACACTATTTCTCTGAATTGTTTAGATAAGGCTTGATAACGTGTGTTATTTGAATTATTCAGACTATTGTCCTCATCTTTATATTATAATTAATTTGGATTTCTTCTTCCTATAACTTTTTTTATTTCTCTGAATTTTTTAGATTAGGCTTGATAATTTGTATTAGATGTCCTCATTTTTATTGTTATCTACACAACGTTTCAACCATTGTGCCCTCTGGCCTTCTTCAGGTATTTCTTGTCGAACCTGAGAATGTTTTTCGGAGTCGGGAACCTTCTTGTCGAACTGGGGAGCCCTTATACCTTAATTAGGAGCCTTTATGGAACTTCAAACCGAACTCTTTATTCAATCTACGGGAGTAGACTATTCTCATTCGTTAACAAGGTTCGAGAAGGTTCACGAGTTCGACAAGAGACCCCTGAAGAAGGCTGGAGAGCACATCTAAGTAAATAGTTCATTAAGAAAGTAAACATTTTCTCTAAACAGGAACGCTTATTTTCAATTTTCAAATCACGTTCTTTCAAACAGAAATTCAGAAAAAAAACATTGATACGAAGGAATCTCTTGTTGCATAATTCATAGGCAGCTTATGAATTATGTACGTACCTATAGTGAGAATATTTGAATAAAGTTCGTTGGAGTCCAACGAACTTTATTCAAATATTCAAAGGTTCTCGAATCCGACAAAAAATACTTGAAGAAGGCCGGAGATACAGATAACAATACAGATGAGTACAATAGTTCGATTATTCCAAATAATACTACTTTTAGAGGAATACAAATGAACAATGGGAAGTATTAAATGCATTTTTACTATAGTTGCCAACACTTCAAAATATATCGGCATAAAAAAGAACATTCTCCCTCCTGTTTTGGGTAAATAGTAGGGCAGATTGAGATGTTTAACCTCGGTTAGGCAAGCACTCTATGAGAAAGATCACTCTGAATTCAAGCTTGTTAAAGTCGGCACTATCATCAGATGAAACTTAACAAAGAAACTACGTATTCCCTGCAGACTGTAATATTTACAGCAATATATATATATATTATATATATATATATATATATATATATGTGTGTGTGTGTGTGTGTGTGTGTGTG
>CM042171.1:4623771-4628771 GCA_023376005.1 Doryteuthis pealeii | reverse complement strand
CAAAAAGTGTGGATGGTCCAACACAAGCCTTCACCACTATAAACAAATCCCTGTGTGGGAGTTTATTGTGTGTATGAACGCTCATACGTCGAAAATCGACGGGAGAGTCCATATATATATATATATATATAGGGTCATCCACAGACACGTGTTTCGACTTATCAAGTCTCCTCAGTGTGGCTAGACATTTTGTAAGCTACCTACAGCCGGAGTTGAAATCCGATCGGTTGGGTGTCAGTCCGGCACCGTAACCATTAGGCTGTCTTCACTTACAGAATGGGAAGGGATTTTAACTATTTTAATACACACATCGCTCTGCGTGTAAAAGGCCGTCATAAAGTGCTCCATTCCTTAGAAGAGCGATATATATATTATAAAGAAATTGATGGGAATTAATATTACCGTTTCTTGAGCGAAATACAACTATCAACAAATGAAGACAAATTGTTAATATGTAAGAAGAGATTTTTTTAAAAACATTTCTAGAGAAATACAAATGAACAACAACTGCATTAAATACATTTTTACTCCAGTTGCCGACACTTCATACAATAACAATATATAAAAAAATAACAACAAAAATAAAACAAAAAAAAAACAAAAAAGAAACGCTAACTTTTTCGCCAACAAGTAAAACTTACCAAGAATATGGCCGACCGCTTGGGAATCGTTTTTGCTGCAACTCACCAAGCCTCTTCCCGCAGTTCACTTTACGACAATATGCCGTGACACTCAACAATAACTCACTGCTTTCCATCTATTATGAGCCGTCACATAGAGCGTAGTCTCTTTGCGACAATTACTACGGGGTAATTCTGAGAGAATGACTGATATTTAGTAGCGTTGCAATAAAGAGGTTGAGAATGGACGCGCTGGAGGGTTTCGCTCGTAAAATGACTCCAGCCTCGAGACAGTATCTGCTCTTGCTAGTGACTCGTATATTTCGCTCGGTGCGCAATCATGATAGACGAGGTTAAACGACCCGTGAGTTTCCGGTAACACAAAAGCAATCGATGTAAACAGTCGCATTTGTGAGATCTTAATTATTTTAACTGCTATAATGCAGTTGATTAGGTTTTTCGCGCCAACACGGAAATTCACTATATATATATATATATATATATATATTATATATATATATATATATATATTTACCAACTCCTCCGCACGAGAAGGATATGACACAAGGTCAATTTCTTAAGCGGAGTTCAACAGGTTTGAATTCAGAGTTTTCCTTCTCCTAGACTGGTTGCCTAATCAAGGTTAAAGAGCCCGCTCTGCCCTACTATTTATCCATGGCTGGTGGGAGAGTAGGATTCATACCTTTCCCAAGGGTATTAGCGCTAAGTGAAATGAAATTACACCATTACACCATGCGCCATATATATATATATATATATATATATATATATATATATATATATGTCATCCACAGACACGTGTTTCGACTTATCAAGTCTCTCCAGTGTGGCTAGACATTGTGTGAGCTACTTACAGCCAGAATAGAACTCCGAGCGATTAACCAGCATTCGGACAGATTAACTGTTCGGCCATCGTCACACACAGAATGCAAGGGGGGATTCTAACTGTTTTAATACACATATCTGTATGTATGTAAAGGCCGCCATAGAGTGCTCCATCCCTTTTATAGGAGAGCGTTGCGTTTACGCTTTAGTTGGTGGTCATTAGCGAAATCGCCCCCAAAGTTCTCAACCCCAATATATACTTAGGTGGGGTACCAAGTACTTTGGTATTAGGATGATTCTAAGTTGGTCTTTTCTTCCAACGGTACGGTGTTGAAGAGTTCAGGTCCGATTTGAGAGCTCAATGTTCAATTTTTATAAACAGAGCAAAGTAATTAGTTTAAAATCAGGTATTAAGTGATTATGGTCCATTTCCACCCATGTGTATCTGAAAACTATATGAGTTTCGTCAGATCACGTACTTTATTGAAAATGGTATACATATAAATTCAGCTTGTGGTGGTATCGGGTTTCAATTCCTCTTACCTTTTTTTGTGCTTTGATCTTGTGGCAGCTGTTTATCTGGGGGCTTGTAGCATTCCCTTTTCCTGGGTGCTGTCGCCTGGGTGTAATTTTTGAATTGTCCATTTTCAGTCCAAAATTCCTCATCTGATTATTTCTCATCTCATGTTTCTAATCAATATATATATATATATATATATATATATATTATATATATATATATATATACTAGCAGAAGTACCCGGTCCCTGATCGGAGAAAAATGATTTTAAGTTAGGTTAGCGAGGAAAATCGTGACAGGAATGCAGTTCGATAAAACATCCATGCCAATCTCTAGCCAACCTCCCTATAATTCATTGCTCTCGCTAGGTCCTCCGCACAGCATCCGGCATCCGTACAGAGCTGATCAATGTAGGTCTTAGGTTAGGAACGTTCCTGAGTTCGACAAGAAACACCTGAAGGTAGCCGAAGGGCACATTGTCCGAAACCTTGTGTATAAAACCATAAAGATGAGAACAACAGTCCGGAAAACTAAATAGTACACATTTCTTGTTTTTTTTTTTTTGGGGGGGGGTATTTTTTTTGTCCGAGAAATCTTTCCTGATACTCTGTCTCGGCTGATGAAAAACTTTACGCTGAAATATGGCCCCCAGAGGGTTAAAATTGAATTTAAATGCTGTCCCTTTTGTATAAATCGCGTCATGTTTTCCAATCCTTGATAATGAGGTTAAAATTTTATATTTTTAGATAAAGCCTAAACTAAAATTCATTCAATTATCTAAAAGACCTTTGGTTGCAAAAGGCTCCGTCTTTTTATACTTCTTTCAAAATACATTTGGCTAATTTGGTTAAAATTGGCGAAAATGTCGGGTAATGATAAGACGTCACTTTACACTTCAAACATTGTATATATAGCGTGCGCTGGCTGTACGATTAAAATGAATTTAAATGTAAAGATTAGAATTAATGAGATCCTGGAATAGAGATAGTGGTGGGCTCATTTCATGTCAAGTATTCTTGATAGAACCGTATTAGCTCAGTCGGTAGAGAGCCCGACTAGGAACCACTAGGTTCGGGGTTCGATAGCGGCTCTCGCCACCTCAGTGGTGTAGGGACCGTGGTTGTTTGGTGAGTGTTTAGTTGAGGAGTTGACGAAGATCCGAGTTATGGGTCCCCACATATATATGTATAAGACTACGGAAATGAAGTTTCCATAGAAAACAAAAGAAGAAGACAAATTGATAAAGGAAAAAACTTTATATACATTAATTTCAATTGGTATATTCAATTGTAAATTAATGTATATAAAGGTTTGTTTCCTTTATCTAATTTATATGGGTGTCTTCTTCTTTTGTTTTCTATGGAAACTTCATTTCCGTAGTCTTATACATATATATTGTTGGGGACCCATTAACTTGGATCTTCGTCAACTCCTCAATAAACACTCACCAAACAACCACGGTCCCTACACCACTGAGGTGGCGAGAGCCGCTATCGACCCCGAGACCTAGTGGTTTCCTAGTCCGGGCTCTCTACCGACTGAGCTAATTACGGTTCTATCAAGAATACTTGACATGACAATTGAGCCCACCACTATCTCTATTCCAGGATCTCGCATTAATCTAATCTCTACATTTAAATTCATTTTTAATCGCTACAGCCAGCGCACGCTATATATACAATGTTTGAAGTGTAAAGTGACGTCTTATCATTACCCGACATTTTCGCCAATTTTAACCAAATTAGCCAAATGTATTTTGAAAGAAGTTATTAAAAAGACGGAAGCTTTTTGCAACCAAAGCGTCTTTTAGATAATTGAATGAATTTTAGTTTAGCTTTACTAAAAATATAAAAATTTAACCTCATATCAAGGATTGGAAAAACATGACGCCGATTTATACAAAAGGGACAGCTTAAAATTCAATTTTAACCCTCTGGGGGCATATTCTCAGCGTTAAAGTTTTTTCATCAGCCGAGTACAGAGTATCAGAAGAAGATTTCCGGACAAAAAAAATACCCCCCCCCCAAAAAAACAAAAAAAACAAGAAATGTGTACTATTTAGTTTTCTCCGGACTGTTGTTTTCTCATCTTTATGGTTTTATACACAAGGTTTCGGACAATGTGCCCTTCGGCTACCTTCAGGTGTTTCTGTCGAACTCAGAACGTTCCTAAACCCTAAGACCTACATTGATCAGCTCTGTACGGATGTCCGGATGCTGTGCGGAGGACCTAGCGAGAAGCAATGAATTTAGGGAGGATTGGCTAGAGATTGGCATGGATGTTTTATCGAACTGCATTCCTGTCACGATTTTCCTCGCTAACCCAACTTAAAAATCATTTTTCTCCGATCAGGGACCGGGTACTTCTGCTAGTATATATCTATATAATATATATTATATATATAGTATATATATATATATTGATTAGAAACATGAGATGAGAAATAATCAGATGAGGAATTTTGGGACTGAAAATGGACCAATTCAAAAAATTACACCCAGGCGACAGCACCCAGGAAAAGGAATGCTACAAGCCCCCAGATTAAACAGCTTGGCCACAAGATCAAAGCACAAAAAAAAAGGGTAAGAGGAATTGAAACCCGATACCACCACAAGCTGAATTCATATATATAACCATTTTTCAATAAGTACGTGATCTGACGAAACTCATATAGTTTTCAGATACACATGGGCTGGAAATGGACCATAATCACTTAATACCGATTTTAAACTAATTACTTTTGCTCTGTTTATAAAAATTGAACATAGAGCTCTCCAAATCCGGACCTGAACTCTTCAACACCGTACCGTTGGAAGAAAAGACCAACTTAGAATCATCCTAATTACCAAAGTACTTGGTACCCCACCTAATATATATTGGGTTGAGAACTTTGGGGGCGATTTCGCTAATGACCACCAACTAAAGCCGTAAAACGCACGCTCTCCTATAAAAGGGATGGAGCACTTCTATGCGCCTTTACATAACATACAGATATGTGTATTAAAACAGTTATA
>CM042171.1:4601271-4618771 GCA_023376005.1 Doryteuthis pealeii | reverse complement strand
GTTGAAACGTTGTGTAGATAACAATAAAAATGAGGACATCTAATACAAATTATCAAGCCTAATCTAAAAAATTCAGAGAAATAAAAAAGTTATAGGAAGAAGAAATCCCAAATTAATTATAATATAAAGATGAGGACAATAGTCTGAATAATTCAAATAAACACACGTGTTATCAAGCCTTATCTAACAATTCAGAGAAATAGTGTAGATAACAAGAAAGAATGATGAGAATAGCCCGAACAATCTTAAAATAATACCAAATTATCAAGCCTCATGTAAAATATTCAGAGAAATAGTGCAGATAACAATAATATTGAGGACAATTGTCCGAATAAATCCAAATAATACAAATTATCAAGCCTTATCTAAAAAAATTCAGAGAAATAGTATAGATAACAATAAATATAAGGACAATTGTCCGAATAATCCAAATAATACAAATTATCAAGCCTTATCTAAAAGATTCAGAGAAATAGTATAGATAACAATAATTATGAGGACAATTGGACCGAATAATACAAATAATACAAATTATCAAGCCTTATCTAAAAAATTCAGAGAAATAGTATAAGATAACAATAAATATATGAGGACAATTGTCCGAATAATCCCAAATAATCCAAATTATCAAGCCTATTTAAAAAATTCAGAGAAATAGTATAATAACAATAAAGATGAAGGACAATTGTCCGAATAATCCAAATTATCCACATTATCAAGCCTTATCTAAACATTCAGAGAAAATAGTTTAGATAACAATAAAGGATGAAGAACACTAGTCCGAGAATTAAAATTTATACAAATAAACAATTCTTATTCTCAAAATTTCAGAGAATAAGAATAATACATTATTTTTATTATCTCGAATTAGTTCCCATTCGTTCCGGCATTGCTCTTGTATCAATTGTATTCTGGATTGCCAGATATATTTTGGACGGAGTAGAAGCCATATTTTATTTCAACGCTGTACTTGTCAGATCCGGTTCCTTTTCCAACGAACAATTAAAACTGTTTTTTACTTTAACAAATTTTGAACTCCATAACCTTCCATTGAATCAGCTTTAATTTATAACACTCCATTCTTAAGGATCTCTCTTAAAATGGCAAGTTCTTCGTTTATTTATGTTCTTTTATTTATTATTGATTCATAATATTTTCGTGTTCACTATTTTCGCATGATGAATGGAAATACTTAAATATAGAACGTGTATAATTTTCTGTTTATTTATTTCTGTACTATTCTTGGTCGATTATTTCTAATTCCGTTGCATAAAAATGCTGGTTCAATTTAGTCCATTATAATTAACTAGCAGGACCTGTGGGTATACCACAGCGCTGATAATTTAATCATTAAAAATGTTTGATATGCTTACTTAAGAAAGAAATTACAAATACGTCGATATTTAAGAATTATGATAATCTTTATTTCTTGAATATTTTCTGCTTGCAGGACATATGGATATACACAAGTATGACAATTTAATTATTAAAACGTTGGATAGTAAAAAAAAAAAAACACCTATTCACATTCTTGCCTCAGACAAAAAAACTTTTTTGTAAACCAGTGTAATTTTAAACACAACAGCTCTTGAACTTTTAGCTATATATTAAGACGGGATTTTTTGGCAGTTAAGCGTAGCCAACACGTCTCAATCAACATCCAAGTAGTGCAACTGGCCAGTTAGTATGCACTGGCAGTAAGCAGATCATCTAAGATAACACATTTCTAACTGTCTGCGGTACTATGAATGTTGTACATTGTGTCATCCAAAGTATATTTTCCGTCAATATTCTTTATCTATCGGGTTTATCTGTAATAAGCTGGCTGCAACTGTTGAAATAAGCATGTATATACTCTGCATTATGACAAAATGAGACTATATTAAAAAGACTGAAAACTAGAGCTGATAGAGCCAAAAACTGTTTATAAAATTTTGAATTTCAGCATACCCAAATTAGTAAAAAAAACCCACCTATTCTGATTTCTTGCCTCAGACAAAAAAAATGTTTGTAAAACCTGTGTTATTCTAATTCGTTGCATAAATGCTGGTTCAATTTAGTTCAATTTATAATTAACTAGCAGGACCTGTGGGTATACCACAGCGTGATAATTAATTTTCATTAAAACGTTTGATATGCTTACTTAAGAGAGATTACAAATACTTCGATATGTAAGAATGATAATTTAATCTTTATTTTGACTATTTCTGCTTGCAGGACATATTGGGCATATACCAAGTATTATGACAATTTAACTTATTACAAACGTTTGATATGTTTACTTAAGAGCTATTGCATTACTTTCAATATGTAAGTAAAGTGGTCCGGGTTGTCCTAATGTGGGTACCAACCAAATAACGAGGGAGCTTTCCACCTTTTCACTAGCGCTAGACCAAGGAGATTATTTTAGCGTCTAAGGTGGGCGCCACACCTAACATTAGCTCATCATATATCCCTGTGCTACTCATAGGCTAAGTAGGCGAGGGTCGTATCGAACCAGGAACCTTGTGATTCCTAGCTGAAACGCTCTACCGACTGAGTTAATCTTGATTTAACTATCTTTTACCAGCAGGACCTGTGATATACCAAAGTATGACAATTAATTATGACAACGTTTGATATTTTTAATTAAGAGCTATTATGAATAGTTCAATACGTAAAAAGTATACTAATCTTGACTACTTGACTTGACTCTCTCTCACTCTCTGTCTGTCTGTCTGTCTGTCTTTCTCTCTGTATCAAAAATATTTCTTAAATTGCATAGCATCTAATAGCTTCAATTTCAGTCCATTGAAATATATCATCTATTCTTTCGAGATAGAAATATTCTCTCTCTCTCTTCTCTCTCTCTCTCTCTATATATATATATATATATAATATTATATATATATATTATTATATTATATATATATATATATGCACACCGAATACAACATATACATGAACACACACGAGCACACACAAAAAGTAACACATAGGCACACTATACATAGGCACACACATACACATACCCAAAAAGTTATAATTTAAGTAGAAAAACATAGAATTTCTTCAGAACAAAAGCAGAATTACAAGCATACACACACCTGATATATCAAATGACATTATTCTGATGAACTTTATCAAGACAACCAAAATAAAAAGTAATAAAAAAATTATAAACTCAGCTGCTAATGAATTTTACTAGCAATTTACCCAAAAAAAACAAGACACCTGTTTAAAAGACTAATGTTAAATGAAATCCTTTCACTCACACAAAAACAGGAAGAGGGAGTGAAATACTCATGTGTATATATATACACATGCATGTAAGAATTTCATTTTCATATTATCAATCAGAAAGCCTGAAGAAGATACCAGAAGATCCGAAACACGTGTTGCCATATGTAAAACAAAAAGAATTAACAAATTTTTTTCTGAGAACAAATATACATTTTTATAGACCTTTCTTTCTTTTTTATAAAATATTGAATTTTCTCCCGTGAACCAGAACAACATCTTTATATATATATTATAATATATATAATATATATATATATATATATATATATATTACAATATATGTTGTGTGGTGTTGTGTGTGGTGTGGTATATACATATATATATAACTGTTATTAATTCTCTCAATATTTCTCTCTCTCTCTTCTCTCTTCCTCGCTCTCTTCATTTTTCTCGCCTCCTCCCCATCTCTCTCTCTCTCTCCTCTCTCCTCTCCTCTCTCTCTCTCTTTCTTCTGCTCTTTTTCATACCGTTGCGATTAAAACCAGGTTGCATAAATGCCAGTTCATTTAGGCCATGTACTTAACTTAAACTAGCAGGATCTGGCTGGATATACAAACAGAGTGAATGTAATCATCAATACTTACAACGTGTTGATATATTGGTTTTATCTTAAGAGCTCTTAATATACAATATCTTCAATATGTAAGGCGATATAATAATCTTGACTTGGTCTACTTAATATTCGAGTTATTTTATTGTAAAAAAGCGTTGTAAAAAAATGCGTTATCAAATGGCCTAAGAATTTTTATCAGTGCAAATCAATGGAATTGCAATACGCACAGAGAATGATGATTACCAGAGAATGAGATCTTGACAATTTATATTTTTTTATATTGAATTTGACGATTTTTTCCCATTTGCATACATTCTTTTTCAAGGGAAACAGGGTAACCGGTATATTTAGAACGTTAACCTGATCCGCTGTCCCAAGATAGTATCTAAAAAAACGGTGTCTGTGAACACAGAAAAAACAACAACAACAAAAAAAACAAAACAAAAAAAACGAAAGGATGTTAACCTTTGTCAATCGTTTAAAATGGTAAGTACCCCATCAAGGGTTATATATATATATATATATATATATATATATATATATATGTTGTGTGTGTGTGTGTGTGTATGTGTGTGTGTATATATGTGTGTGATGTGTATTTATATATGTATATGATGTATACATTATATATATATATATATATTTGGGAGAATATGTGCTTTTTAATTTTAGTCAGACCTAATTTTTGAAAGTTAATTCATTTTTTTAATTAGGCGGGATTTTAACTACTAAATAAATGTGAGGCTAAACAAATCGAGAAAAATCAGCCTCACATTTAAGTAGTTAAAATCCGGGCCTAATTAAAAATTAAACGAAAATTAACTTTCAAAAAATTAGTCTGACTAAAATTAAAAAGCACATATGTCTCCCAAATATACTGTCGGCTGAAAATAGCTAAAGTTGTTTACATATATAGTATATATATATAAATATATACTATTATAACAGTATATATAATTGAGAGAGAAGAGAGAGAGAGAGAGAGAGAGAGAACGAGAGAGAATAAGAAGAGAGCAGAAACGCCACTATACAAATGAACGGTTAATAACACATATTTACACCATCACTATACACTTAATATCTTTCATTTTGTCCCTCACAAAAACATTACTTAACAGTGTCCTTGAAGATGTTACAATTATACCCCAAATGCTTAAGTATTGACACAAAAAATTGTTTCCCCTGATCGTAACATCCCGTGTTTGTTAATACTTTAAAAAAATTTTTCTTCTCATATTATAATATATATACTATATATATATATATATATTATATAGAGAGAAAGAGAGATAGGAGATAGACAGAGAGAGAAAGAAAGAGAGGGAGAGGGGTAGAAAAGAGAGAGAGAGAAATAAAATAGAGGAAAAGGAGGTAGACAGAGAAATAAAGAGGAGGGGTAGACAGAAAAGAGAGAGATAAAGCGAGGAGAAGAAAGAAATAGAGGAAGAGGCAGGTAGACAGGAAATAAAGAGAGGGGGTAGACAGAAAGAGAAGAGAGAGAGAAAGCGAGAGAGAAAGAAATAGAGGAAGAGGAGGTAGACAGAGGAAATAAAGAGAGGGGGAGACAGAAGGAGAGAGAGAAAGCGAGAGAAAGAGAGACCGAGAGAGAGCCGTGTAGTCAGAGGCAAAGAAAGAAAGGGGTAGAAGATAAATATATATATATATATATATATAATATATATATATATATATATATATATAATTATATACCAAGCTGTTGGTAAATCCTTTCCAGCTGAGAAAAAAACCAGCAAATAGTTTGATTATAAAAATATACTACCAAACATTAACCGGGGAGAAAAAAATTTTTGAAAAAAAAAAAAGACCAAGATAGTCGTACCAACAAAAATAAATCTATTGGTACAGTATTTGGCCAAAAAAAAAACAAATTATATATGTATATATATGTATATAAGATATATATATTAATATATATATATATATATATATAAAAATATTATATATATCATATCATATAACCGCTAGGAGAAAAGTAAAAAGTGCTCAATACCTAAAGTAGTGAGCAATAAAAAAGATAAAATCTATATAGATCAAACGAACCTACTATTAGTTTCCTTAATGCTCTTCAGGCTAAGAGCCTTAAGCGAAACTAAAAAGTAGGTTCGTCTGGCACTCATCTAGATTTATCTCGAAATATATATACTATATATATATATTACGATATACAATATATAATACATAATTATATACCTAATGAGAGAGATCGGCAGTTCAAGTAGACTTAAGCTATAGAAACCTCCTCTTCTGGTAGTTGGCATTCGGACGTTAGACGAGATTTTCTAGTGGGGGACTATGAGGTGCACGGGGATGGCTTTTCTTGGCGCCCAATTTAAACGTATCTTACGTCCATGCCCAATCGGAATCATCACTCTAACCACAACATGACCTCTGCATACATGACAAACTCAAATACAATCGCACGACGACACACTCACAGACGGCATAGCTAAATTCAATCTCACACATATAGTACTTGCCCTTTTATCCTTTCTTTTTATTCTCTCTCTTTTATGACACGATCTCTTTACATTTTTCGGTCTTTTATTTCCTTCTGGAATTAGAATTGAGATGTTGTTTTCCTTTTTATTGTTTTATGGCTATTTGGATGCCATGAAAGAGGACAAATGGTCGTGGAACGATTCTCTGACTTTCTCCGTTGATGAAACTTCATCTCTAAGGACAATCGGTGATCAATCTCTNCGTGTCAAAAAGAGGCCCACTCTTCGATACCTTTTTTGACATAATTCTATATAATGCTAATTTTCATTATATATCCTATCTCCTTATAATCCCATATTCTCTCTTCTCGCTCCTCTCTCCTCTCAGTCCGCGCAAGGGCAGTCCGTATATTTCTACTCCGTCATTATTTCTCTTCGCTCTCTCGCTCTCTCTCTCTCCTCTCTCCTCCTCCCTCTCTCTCTCATTATTTTCTATGTTCTCTCTAATATTCTCTATTACATATTCTCTTTCATATTTCCTATACTCTCTGGTCTGCTGTTCTCGATGTCTCCATGTTCATCTCTTTACTATTTCTTCATATTCTCTCTCTCTCATATTCACATATTCTTCAAATATCTCTTCTTCTTTCCTTCTCTCTCCCATATTCATATTCTCCTTAATATTACTTCTTATCTGCATATTCTCTCGCCTCTCGCTCTCTCCCTCTTTTCTCTTTCCCTCTTCGCTATGTCTCTTCTCCTCTTATATTTTCATATTCTCTCGTCTAATATTCTTTTATTCCATATTTTCTCTCTCTCTCTCTTGTCTAACGTCTATCTCTCTCTGCTCATATTTCATATTCTCTCTCTAATATTCTTCTTATCTCATATTTCTCTCTCTCACGACATACAGAATCTTTGACATCTTCTTACTAACACAAATCAAACAAATACACTCATCCCTATCTACGTCAAAATCAAATAACATCAATACTCATAAATACTACACTATCCTGATCTTAATTATTTCAACCTCACTCATCTCTCACCACAACTCATAATCATCTGCTTCTCCACACTTTTCAGTCAGTATTATTCTCTCTCTCTCTCCTCGTGCTTATATTTTTCATATTCTCTCTATTTCTCGTTATTCTCCATTTTTTTCTCTCTCTCTCTGTCTCTCTCCTCTCTCTCTTCTCTCTTTCTCTCATATTTTCATATTCTCTCTCCTAATATTCTCTTTCTCATATTCTCTCTTCATATACCCACTATTTCTCTCTCTCTCTCCTCTCCATCTACACTCTCTCTCTCTCTCTCTCTCTCTCCCTTCTCTCTCTTCTCTCTCCTAAACCCTTAGTTCCTCTATCACTACTCACAGCCGCAGAAAATTTCTAAGCCCTTTTCTTTAAACCGCCGTACAAAACCAAAATAGTGGAATAAGCAACAAAACACCTGTCTCAGGTAGTTCCCCGCCTTCCAACCAGATTCCACCGGCTCGTTTCCGTTTTCAGATATGGCGCTCGAATTCACCACTTGACTAACTTATAAAAACCGAAAAGAAATTTAAATCAATATCACTTAAGACAAGTGGGAACTAATCTCGCGCGCTGTGTTCGGAGCGACCAAAATATCGGAGAGGACTGTCCCTACGCCCACAGTCGGATCTATCATGCATGCACAACGACGTATGCCGACGCCATGTTTTTTGTCGAATATTCTTCGCGGCGAAAACGTACAAGCCGGCGCCATTCTCTTCTCTCTCTCTCTACTCTCTCTCTCTGAATCTGATATCTGTACCTGTCTCTTCTGTCTCTCTCTCTGTCTCTCTGTCTCTCTGTCTGTCTCTCTCTCTCCACTTTCTGTATCTGTGTCTGTGTCTGTCTCTCTCCTCTCTCTCTCTCTCTCTCTGCGATCTGTCTTCTGTATCGCTTCTCTCTCTCTCTCTTTCTGTGATCCTGTCTGTATCGTTTCTCTTGTCCCTACTGTATCTCTTTCTTATCTTATTCTGTCTCCAGCTTACTGTCTTCTGTCTCTCTCTCTCTCTGTCTCTCTGTCCTCATCATTTCTGTATCTGTGTGTGGCTCTCTCTATGTCTCTGTCTCTGTCTCTGTCTCTCTCTCTCCTCTCACACACACACAACACTTTCTGTATCTGTGTCTCCTATCTCTCTCATCTCTCTCTCTCTCTCTCTGTGCCCCTCTGTCTCTGTAACTCTCTCTGTTCTCTCCTGTCTTCTCTTTTGTATCTGTGTCTGTCTCTCTTCTCTTCACTGTTTTCTGTGTCTCTGTCTCTGTATCATCTCTGTCTCTCTGTCTACTGTCCTCTCTCTGTTCTCTCCTCTCTCTCTCTCTCTCTCTCACACACACACACACAACACACACACTTTTCTGTATCGGTCCTGTCTTTGTCTCTCTCTCCTATTTCTGTGCCTCTGTCTCTGTAATCTCTCTCTGTTTCTCTGTCTCTCTCTTCTGTATCTGTTTATGTCTCTGTCTCTGTCTCTGTCTCTCTCTCTCTCTTCTCTCTCCACTCTCTCTCTCATCTCTCTCTCGTCTGCTTCTGTGCCTGTCTCTGTATGTCTCTCTGTCTCTTAGACTCTGTCTGTCTGCTGTCGTCTGTCTCCTCTCTACTCTCTGCGTTCATACGAGTTGATTAATGGATGTCAGAGACATTACTAAAAAAATGAAAAAAAAAAGAATAAAAGTATAATCGTTGCAGGTAATATCAGAAATCGCTCCTTCTTTAAAATCGGCATGGTCTGTGATTATTAACGTATTCAAAAGAAGACGTTTGGCCAACAAGCGTGAGTATTATGGGCTGGAGTTTTAGGTGCTGTTCGGATCGCGAATATGAGATGAAATACGTTGACGTCTATTCTGGTTTATGTTATGAAAGAGAGAGAAGGGGAAAAAAAAATCTTGTATTCATTTTTCTAGTTTTGAAATCGAACAAAACATTCGGATAATGGAGAAAATAAATTGTTGTGAAGAAAAGAGAAAAAAAAGAGAAAGAAAAATCGGTAATGATTAATGGACCACACAGACACAAAACGCACACGCACGCACATGGGACGCACACAAGAGAACTTTCACATAGACACACATTCTAACGTTTCTCTTATCCCCCTCCCAATGACTTTACACATTCTCTCTCTCTCATCACTCTCTCTCTCTCTCTCTGTCTCTCTCTCTCTCCCATATATATATATATATATATATATTATATATATATATCACTGACAGACTTTACTCTCTTTCCCTCTCTCTTTTTCAGACCAATTAATGTCTGTCTCGTCTGTCTCTGTCTCTATCTATCTCTGATTTTTACTTCTCTCCCCCCGCCCCGACCCCCTCTCTCTCTCTCTCCTCTCTCTCTCTCTCTCTCTCTGTGTGTCCCTCTTATCTCTCTCTCTATCTCTCTCTCTCTTTCTCTAAGACTCTTACTTTCTCTTTCTCTCGCTTTTTGAAACTTTCCTTATCTTTTCTCTCTCTCTCTCTCTCTCTCTCTCTCTCTCTCTCACACTCCTCTCTCATTCTTACTTTCTCTATCTCTATCTCCCCTGACTCTTACTTTCTCTCTTTCTTTCCTGACTCTTACTTTCTCTCTCTCTCTCTCTCTTTCTCTCTGTCCCTCTCTCTCTCTCTTAGACTCGTATTTCTCTTCTCTCTCTCTCCTCTCTCTCCTCTCTTGAGACTCTTACTTTCTCTCGTTATCCCTCTCTCTCACTCTCTCTTACACACACACACACACACCACCACACACACTACACACAACACACACGGATTTTTTTCCAACGCATTTACAACTGCAGATCCATCCATACGGTGATTACAAATGATAGATTCAAATTTATAAACAGAGAGAGAAAGATAGAAAACACACACACACACACACAACACCCACACACACACTTATATATAATATATATATATATATATATATATATGATATAATATTATGAGAGTAAGTAAAATAAACAATGTGTTTATTTGATATGGCTTTTTAGCCGACAATTTTGGGGGTATTGTGCTTAATTGAAGTCATACCTAATTTTTGAAATTAATTAGTTAATAATTAATGAATTTAGGCGGGCATAATATGTTAGAATGTAAGGCTAAACAAATCGAGACATGTCAATCCCTGAATGTACATTTTCGACTTGCTGATGAGACCTAATAGGTCGAAATGTACCATTCAGGGATTTGACATTTTCTCGCGGTTGTTTAGCCTACATTTGAAACATATATGCCCGCCTAAATTCATTAATTATATAACTAATTAATTTCAAAATTAGGTATGACTTCAATTAAGCACATATCCCTCACCCCCCCCAAAAAAAAAAAATGTATATATAGAGGACCTTTACGCTTACACATCGACGGGCCTTTCACAAATATAATCCATTCACATAGTAGGCGAGATTGATAGTCATAACAATATGAACGAGATACATGGATAGATATAAAGAGACTATTATATATATATATAATATATATATATAATATATATGTGTGTGTGTGTGTTGTGTTGTGTGTTGTGTGTGTGTGAAAGGATATAGATAGATAACCCTACTTAAGGTTTACCAAAATGGATCATCAGCGTTAATCGCAATGAATTAATCAAGAAACGGTTAATCGTAATGAATTAAATCAACATATTTGAATTAATCAATTTCATGAATTAAAAAATAACTGAATAACTTCCTTGTTCTGAAGAAGGTTTCCTTTATAAACCGAAATGTTTGAACATGGACTAATAAATTTCCACTCCAATATAACATACCGTGTTGTTCTACATTCTCCACACAATGTCGGATTAATTTCTGTTCTTACTCGCACACACACACACACACACACACACACACACCACACACGCACGCACACACACACACACACACACACGAGGTGAAACCTCGAAAAACGTGTCTATAGTTTACCCTATTATACGCTCCCAATTTCGGTTGAGCACTTTATTTAGGAGATATATAATTTGCAAATTCACCGTATTCGGCCGCTCAGCCAAACTCACTTTGTTTAACAAAGTTTGAGAACTCTAGGTGAAGGTCATTTCCGCTTAGAAATATAGCGATTAAATAGCTGCTATACTTGGCGACTGACTGTGGATGTGTGGGTAAGAGGTTTGGCGAGCGTAAGTTTGTTCGGGTCTCGAACCCAGAGGAGCTACTAAAAATCGTGTATAACCTATACTGATGAGAGGTGAAAACCTCGAACACGTGTCTATAGTTACCCTATATATATATATATAGTATATAATATATATATATTGGTTTGGAGGTTGGTTTTGAAGGCTATCACAATGCAAGTGTAAAGAAAAAAATAAGTTAACAATGGTGTTGTTTGTTTAACCTTTTGATTGTATCTTAAATATAATATTTCTAGATAAAAATCTCTTCTTCAGAAGAACACTGGAACTGAAGTTAGTTGTCATCTTGCTATGGCATTTTTATTTCAATGAAGTTTTTTTTCTCTCTTTTTTTATTGAAAATGTTACAAATGGTATTTTTGTAACTGTATTCTCGTGTTGTATGTTTACGTGAATGCACTTTTTGTTTGTACGTGTGCCGTATCATTTGTCATGTTGTGTGTACATGAAAATGCGTGTAGACTGCAACGTTATTGTCCGTATCCACACGCGTGTGTGCGTATGGAAAGAGCGTATTTGTGTTGGTGGCCATGATGATGTATAATATTTATATATATTTATATGGGTGTCATGTGAGAATAAGAAAACAGTCATTAACTTGGTTGATACATTTTATAAATGTGTTTTAATTCGATGTGTTAGTGCCTAAGGCAATCATCAGTGGGTGTTTATTTCAAACCTCTTTACATTTCAAGACTAATAAAATTTACAGTCGCAAGGGAATTAACGTCCATATTTTTATGAAAAGGGGGCGTTTAATGACACAATTTTAAAATTAATCGTATTTGTTTTCGTTTTAGAAGACACCGTTAAGTACGAAAATGAGTCGTCAAATGAACAGCCAACACAGTGACAGGTAACAATCAAGTTTTCAGCACTCATGACACCTATAGCGTTACGACACTGCCATATCTGTGCGTATATAGCTTCTAGACACAAGTACGCTTGCTTAGTCTGCACGCTATTTCCGGCCTTAATGTGAGCTCGTTCATGACTTTATCCTGCCAATGTTTTGCATAACTTTGAAAATATCTAGCACACATAACGATCTGTATTGACTGAGTCGACAGTTGTTGTTATACGCATCACGTTAAACCTCATGAGAACTCACATACATACATACATACATACGTATATATGTATGTGTTGAGAAATTTCTCAAGTATAATTGTGTGTGTTAAAAGCCACACTCCTACTTATAGACTCGGCCACAATCAGTGACCCACCTCTTGGCCAATTTATGGCAATAACTTTGAGGTTGATACAATACTTAACCAACCGCTACGAGACAATAATTACTTCTGATCTTCGTGGACGACAGACATAGGATTAAATACTGGACATTTAACAATACGCAGGATAGGACTTATACGCTACCAAAGGATTCTTTATATATATGATATATATATATTATATATATTATATATATAGAGAGAGAGAGAGAGAGAGAGAGAGAGAGAGAGAGAGAATGAATAGAGAAATAAATGAGAAAAGTATTGGCATGAAAAGGTGTCAATGCTAAGGCAATTAAAGCAGAGCAGAGTTATAATCAATAGTAATGGTATTAATGGAATGATTTTGACTCATAACTTAAAGTTTCATGGTTATGCAATTCTCAGATGAGTCAAATTTGACTCATCTGAGGATTTGCATAACTATGAACTTTAAGGTATGCGTCCAAATCATCCATAATACCATTATTATTGATTATATATATATATATATATATATATATAATATATGTGTGTGGTGTAATATATTATATATATATATATATATATATAAGATAAATTAATTTATGCAAATAGTCGATGCTTAAACGTTTCGGTTTATTTTTGAAGCATTCCTCAGGACAGATTATGGGACGAAGATAAATTAATGGGTGTTTTATAAATGACAGATTTTACTCCCATGTATGTATATATATATATATATATATATATATATATATATATATATAAGAGGGTTTAATAATTTGCTTGAAGCATTGTGTATATATTGGTTAGGAGGTTGATTTGGAAGGCTATCATAATGCAGGTGTAAAGAAAAAATAATAATACGGTAACAATGATGTTGTGTGTTAACCTGTATTTAATTCTTGAATTTTCGAGATAATATCTCTTTTGCTAAAGATCACTGGAACTGAAGCAGTCTAGTTATAGCATTTTTTTAAATGATTTTTTTTTTTAATGATGGTATTTTTATATAACTGTATTCTCGTGTTGTATGTTTACGTGAACGCGGGGTTTTTTGCGCATGTCCATGAAAATGCGTGTTGGTTGTACCATGGGTATTCGTGGTTATGGACCATTTCCACTCGCGAGTATGCTCACGAGCTTCTTCAGACCACTGATATATTTTATTTATAAGTAAAAATACCATCATTTAAAAAAAATCATTTAAAAAAATGTTATAACTAGACTGCTTCAGTTCCAGTGATCTTTTGAAAAAGAGATATTATCTCGAAAATTCACGAATTAAATTACAGGTTAAATAAAATATATCAGGTCTGAAGAAGCTCGTGAGCATTACTCGCGAGTGGAAATGGTCCATAACCACGATACCCATGGTATTTAAGGCCTTTTTATTCCCAAATAAATTTGCTCTGTTTACAATAATTAAACATTGAGCTCTCATACGGAACCTGAACTCTACAACAAACTACTGGTAGAGAATTAGGACCCACCTAGAATCACCTTTACCAAGAAACTTTGGTACCGCACCAAAAGTATATATATATAATATATATATATATTATATATATATATAATATATATGCACACACCTCTCTCTCTTTATATATATACATAAATTAAGAATATGAGGATTACGCGTCTGCTTCAAGTATTAACAAAGATATAGATGTACTGGCTTTTTCGAAGCATGAAAGAAAAAAAATGAAAAAGAAAATAAATACAAAATTTAATAAGTTAAAGCAGTAAAAAATACATGAAAACATTCTTCTTTGACATGACCATCAGTTGAAATGACAGAAACATAAAATTTCGTAGCATAGCGAAAATCTTCATAAATTTCCTGTTTGAAGAAACCTTGTATGATATTGTAGCCATTTAAATATGATACATAGAAAATATTTAAAATCAATATAAATTTAAATTAAAAAAGGATTTTCAAAGTTATCAATTAATGGAAACAATTTGAACTATTGAAAACATAAAAATACAAACAAGTTAACAAAAATATAAAAAAGAAATCATTAAAGTAAATAGATTACAAACATTGAAATATATATGTGTGTGTCAGTGTGTTGAGTATGTATTATATATATATATATATATATATATATATATATATAGTATCCGAGTGATGCCTTAGAGTTTCCGTTGTAGTGGCATTAGTTAATTTGTATATATATATATATATATATATATAATATATATATATATATATATATATATATATGATATATATAGTATATATATTGCCAGCAATATCACATCTTTTTAAAACAGCACAATTTTAAAAAAGATTGAATTGCTGGCATTGAAACTCTACTAGCCAAGATTCAATTAGGTGGGCTGTTCACGTTGTCCGTGAAAAATGGATTTAATCCGTCAATTATGTTTAAAGATAAATGAAAAGAAAATCTCTTTAAACATTTTAAAATTTATTTTAGAATTAAAAATGTTTAATATTTATAAAATGATGTATATAAATAATTTTTTTTACCTAAATAATATAGGTATTTTAGCACACGCGCATGACAACATACGCACACATACGAAAAAAATACAGTTATAAAAAAATACCATCATTTTCAAAAAAAAAATTCCATTAACTAGAAATGCCATAAACAAGGCGACTTCAGTTCCAATGATCATCAGAAAAAGAGATTTTATCTCGAAAATTCAAGGATAAAATACAGGATAACACTCAAACATCATTGTTACCTTATTATTTCTCTTGAAACCTGCATTGTGATAGACTTTCAAAATCAACCTCCAAAACCAATGATATATATATAATATATTAATATATATATTTATATATATATATATATATATATATATTATATATATATATATATAATATATTATATATATATAGTATCGATTGCCGCTTTAACTTTTCCGTCGCAGTGGCATCAGTAAATAATCCAAAAGTCTCAATATATTAAAGACATAGAGCAGTAATAATACTAATAATATATTATATTACTAATTTTCTTCTAATAAATTAATAGTATTATATATATATATATATATATATAATATATTATATATATATGTGTGTGTGTGTGTGTGTGTGATTGTGTGTGTGTGTGTTGTGTGATCACATCCCTACTTCTCCACATAGTCACCGTGTCTCTCAATAGCAATGTTCCACCTTCGAATGAGAGCGGTATCCCTCTCCGTAGAATTATGTTGACTGTTCTTTGAGCCACTTCTTCACTAATAATGTTTTCCTCTCAAACACCCTTTCATCGGACCGAAAAGAGGCAAACCTTATTCCGGTGACGAGGGTGTTAGATCTGTATCAAATATGTGGCTCAAAGAACAGTCAACAGAATTTTACGGGGCAGGGATACATGCTCTCATTCGAAGATGGAACAATACTATTGAGAGAAACAGGGACACTGTGGAGAAGTAGGGATGTGATCCACAGAGGACCAGCTTCATTTTGATGCATGATACATGTTCCTGTGTTGGTAATTATACCTGGCCTTAAAAAAATGGCATTACTTTTTGAGCCTCATATATGTATAGTCATCCAGACACATCGTGTTTCGCCGTATCGCGTCTCCTCGGTGTGGCTAGACTAAGCGGACTACCGCATCGCAGGATCGAAATCCCACCGATTTTTCATCGGGCAGGGTTCCTAACTACTAGGCCATTAGGATAGCTACAAACAGTAGGGAAAATTTAACTGAGAAATACATACATAGATACATTATGAAGGAAAGACAGTATAAATAATAAAAATACGTTATTGTTCATTCTATCTTGGTAAATACAGCTTTAATCTCGATTACTTTTAAGACACACCTTGTATATATATATATATATATATATATATATATTATATATAATATATATATGTGTGTTGTTGCTGTGTGTGTGCATGTGTGTGTGTATAAATATGAATTTATTTTATAATTTTAAATATATATAATATATATTATATATATATATATATATATATATATATATATATATGAGAAGTAAACAAACAAACGATGTGTGTTTGATATGCTTTTTTTAGCCGACAATTTTTGGGAGAATATGTGCTTAATTGAAGTTGTACCTAATTTTGAAAATTAATTAATCAATAATTAATAAATTAGGCTGGCATATCTATTCAAATGTAAGGCTAAAAAATCGAGAAAAATCAATCTCTGTATGTACATTCCGGCCGATTAGGCCTCATCAGCAGAGCTATAGACAGGAAGACCGCTTTGTGTGTGATTCAAACCCTGACTGTCAAGCTGACAAGCGGGACTCTAACCATTACACCAGCTGGTTTTCCCAGAGATTTTACGTTTTGTTTTTAAAGTAGGTTATATTCCACTTGCAGTGACTTACTACACGATATATATTATAATATATATATATATATATATATATATATATATATATATATTTGTGGTATGTGTTTGTGTATTCTTTTACAACCATTTTTGTTGTGTCATTATCCTACTTAACAATATCTACTAGAATGAAAAAATAAATTAAATTTGAAAATTTTTAAATATCATTAAAGTTTCTCAAAATCGAATTAAATGTCATTTAAAATGCCCCCCTTTTCCATGCAAAGTAATTCCCTGGTGACTGTCATTTTATTAGACTTGAAATGTAATGAGGTTTGAAAAAAAACACCCACTGATGGTAACCTAAGGCAGAAACGCAGCGAGATCAACACATTTGTAAAATGTATTTACCGACATTAATGTCCCGAGTTCTCATTCACACACATACACACACTCCCCCCACCCATAATACATATACATACAGATTATTATATATTATATATATATATATATATTATATATATATATATATCTTTATATTCACTAATCCTATTA
>CM042171.1:4591271-4596271 GCA_023376005.1 Doryteuthis pealeii | reverse complement strand
ATTGAAGCCAAGTAATTAATGCTGAGACGTTTTGTTCATTGTTCAAACAATACACAATTATCAATAAGTTTAATTTCATTCGCATTTTTACATTTTTAAAATAGCTTTTTAATTTAATGTATATAAATTATTTTTTTCTAAATAAAGTTATTCAATTAATTTAATGCTTACTCCAATAAATATGAAATTTATTAAATCTCTAAGAAAATAATTTAAGATCTTACTAACATATATTACATTCATTCATTCATTGATTGACAAACATTTTTTTTACTAAATTTTGTATATTGAAAAATTTTTAAATAATTTATATTTCTGCAGAATTGAACTAAATAAAATTTTATTTATTGACATCAAATTTTTAACTCTCACTCATATCAGGTAATATTTTTTTAAAGAATTAAATTCCGTCTCACGGAGAGCGATTTTTATTCACCTAGTACATGCAATGATGATTAGGTATCTATCCCTCTGTAAGCGAAACTATGTCATTGCTTACGTCACAATACCGCCAGGAATTAAGAAAGTTTATCTACACTGAATTTTAGAAATTCTGATGGTGCGTGTAATGTATTTTGTTTTACGGCATATCAACCTCAGTGGTTATTTAATGAGTTTTGACTAAGTTATAAATAAATTCCTTCTAAATGGATACTTATTTATCTATAAACTCAATTTTCTATTTAACCCATAGATGGGACCCTAACAGGTACTACCACGCCGGATCAGAATGGACCTGGGAGCATTGGTGATGAAGGGATGCTCCACATTCCCCAGACCCCCAGAACTTAGAACCTCACCATCAGATAGAGTTTAACGTCATTCCTAGGAGATGAAGACCCTCTGATACCCCCTTCTAGCACATATATGATAAAAAGGGTTGGGACTAACCGTAAGGACAATAGAGTTGGGGCAATCATATAGTCGCTATGGCTTGACGTGACCAGCTGATTGATTAGCGTATGCCTCTCTGACAGCTCTTCTAGGGTCCAAGTGGAGTGTTGTATGTCATGGACTGCTCATCCACCAGGAATCAGTCCTAAAGTATCACGGGTCGCCACCCACGGCCAACAAGTGGCCTCATTTGGGGGATCTTATGCCTATGCAGAGGTGCAGTCGTTGTATTCTAAAGCCCCACCGACATCTGAAATCTGAATAAGGCAACATAAATGTCAATATCATATACTAAAGTGAAGCAATGTTTGTTTCCCTGAGACTGTTTTCCTGTTAAGGTTAATGAGGAAAATTAAATACAAAAATATTCCTTACTTTTGGAATTGAATTATGTTTGAAAAAATAATTAATTTTCATTGTTTTAATTAGCGGTGCTTTACATTTAACTCACAAAGCAACTCATCTCTCATTTAACTTCTTCATTCCCCTCGCTATTAAATTCTTAGTATATCTGTAAGAGCAATGAACGAGAATAATGTTGTATATCCTTCTCTGCAGAGGTGCAGTCGTTGTATTCTAAAGCCCCACCGACAGGGTGGCTAGAAATCTTAATAAGGCAACATAAATGTCAAATCATATACTAAAGCGAAGCAATGTATTGTTACGTACTGAGGTTTTCACGGTACCAAATCAGCATATATGTTGTATACCCTTATTACTTCTTACTTCTAGTCGTATTTTCTTCTGGCCGGCTTTGCTATTTCTTCATCTATCTTGGTCTGGTCTAGCGTCTGGTGTGGACTTGGGGATTCCGGTTTGGTTTTCTATTGGTCTTCTGTTGCTATGTTCCTGCTGGCTGGTCGTCCTGGATTCATTTCTTAGTCTTGTTACCAAGACATTCATCAACACAAGAACATTTTACTTATATAAACTTTTATTTCCTTAACTATACATTTCACGTAACTAAATATCTGACTAACATAGCGCGCGTGAGTTCCAGCCTTAGGCAGAGCATAAAATGGCCGCTGCTCTGCCTGACGTCTAACTGCAAACTGGGGACTCTGAAAAAGGTCCCACTTGACTTCACATATTTGGCGGGCTTCTGTAATTTTCCAAGGAAGGACCCGGCCATGATATGAAAGGGGTCATCCCCTCAGAATTACAGGGGATTGACAATAATCTTATGCAACCGCATAGATTATGTAACAGTATGTTTCCCTATTGCTGTTTTCCTGTTTAGGTTAATGAGGAAAATTAAATACAAAATTATTCCTTACTTTTGGAATTGAATTATGTTTGAAAAATAATTAATTTTCATTGTTTTAATTAGCGGTGCTTTACATTTAACTCACAAAGCAAAACATCTCTCATTTACCTTCTTCATTCCCCTCGCTATTAAATTCTTAGTATATCTGTAAGAGCAATGAACGAGAATAATGTTGTATACCCTTCTCATTACTTCTTACTTACTTCCATTCATCTTCTGTTCTTCTATCTTAGGTTCTTCTTCTAACATCTTGGGGTCTTCGTCTTGGTTGTCGGTCGCACTTGGCTCATTCTTCCAATCAGTCCTGTTACCAAGACACCTATTAATCACAAGACCGTGCTTCGTGTCGTCTTCTTTCTCATTATTCTCATTCATACAGATATACAGCCAGCACCAAGATTCAATTCCCTCATTTCAACATACTGATGCCGTGTAATTCTTTTCATACCACTTTATGTGAAGTCAAGGCAGAACTAATGCTCTGTTTCCTACTAAACTAAAAGATGAAAGATCTGACTAGCATTTGCAGTGAGCTTCAGCTAAGGCAGAAATACCTTATCTGCCCGACGTCTAACTGAAAACTGAGGACCAAACCAGGTCCCACGTGATTTCACGTAATTTCGCGGCTTTCTGTAATATTCCATGGAAAGTCCCGCCCGTGATATGAAAAGGGCCATCCCTTTAGAAATACAGGGGATTGACAATAATCTTATGCAACCGCATAGATTATGTAACAATAAGGCACCTCTTAACCCCTTCCACACCACCCTCCAATGTATATATAATCAAGTTCAGCACCCAAACCAAAAAGCAAGTGTAGTATCACTGATTGAAGTCTTGCTGCATGCACTAAACACTGTCCAACAGCCACTCTTTAAATGTATGATTTGACGATGATCTGTAGAAACCACTGACATGCAGTATTAATATTACAAATGTCATGGTTTGATGGTTAGAAGTCCATGCTGCAAGACATCTCTGGAATATGTGCTTTGATGATTTTGGCAGCAGCCATGACACCTCTTGCAGACTCATCTTCAATGTTTATTTTGCCTCATACCATTTATCGTTGATAATGAAGCTGGCCATGTTTATGAAAGCAAACCACATTTTTGCATCCGTTCATCTCTGCAAAAACTAGATGGCCCCAGTAGAGTTCTTTAAGTTTTTGCTTCAGCCTTTCTACTGAATATACATCTTCAGTTCTGTTTTCAGCCATTTCTGCCATTCGTTCATGTAACTCACCGAGTGTGTATATTTCAACCTCTTTTCAAGCCATTACATAGTTTATTAATTGGATTATTAATTAAGTTTAGATACCTAAAAAGCAGTAGAAATGGCCAGGAGAAATCTCTTTTTACCTCCTCTTTAGCTAATAACATTCTCTGACTCCCCGCTTCTCTTTTACTTTTGTCAGGGTAAAAATTGTCAATAGTTTTTTTTTTGTTGTTTTTTTGTAATTTAACTACTGAAGAAGTATTAAAAAACTTTACTTTATTTTCAAAACTTTTTTCACTACAGTTTTGTGAGCCAGAGATTATTTCTGATATTAAATAAAAATGATTTTCAGTTATCCTCACAACATAGCGTTTCAACACCGCAACTATTAATAGAATTTTAAGAACCAGGTCCATTTAATTTTAAATTTGGTTAAACTTCTCTTTCTTAGAAATATAACCAGAATGATTTTAAGGATTTTAAAAAAAATCTCCGGTCGTATTTCTTTTTAAAAATTAATTTCGCTTAGCAAACCGCTTCTTTTCTGATCCCAATGGGGTTCAATGGGTGACCCGATTGGTCACATTTTTCTGCAGAGGTGCAGTCGTTGTATTCTAAAGCCCCAGCTGCTGAGTATAGGGACCCGAGTTATGCGCTGCTCACCTATCCCGGATTGCTTCCTCAGGTATTACCAGTCGCTAACAACGGTCAATAAGAGGCCCCATTCTGGGGTGTTTTTTTACCCGACGGTAGAAGTGAAATTGGCTTGGTATGAAAAGACATAGAAGTTTGATGTAGCATAAAACCAAACCCCAATCCAGTCCTTACTCTGAGGCAATTAAATTTCTTTTTTCCATTTCCATTAATATCGTCCTGTGCCGCCAAATAGAAAACTTCGAAAGATTTCTGATATTTTTATATTATATATATATATACTATAACGTCTTATTTTTTTGTGCATGTTTAAAAGTCGTATTTTCATGTTATTATTTTTTGGGGGATATTTTTATAAATTTTTTTTTGTTATACTCTCAACTATTTTATGTATCATTGTCACAATGGGATCGTTTAAATTTTTTTATCTCTTTTATAAAAAAAACAAAATCTGTTTCTCAAAATTAGAAAATATGGAAATTTTCTATTGAGCGCAAAACTGGCGAGATGCCACTTCTCTGGGTTATGGTAGATTTTATGCGAGATATCTAAGTAGCCATTTTATATTGTATATGTCATTCTTTATTGTATAAATGCGCATTAGGACGGACTATTGTTAAAACATCTTTTGTCTTTTATTCTTCTTTGTTTTTGTTTTTTGGTTTTTTTTTTTTTTTTTGGCTTTTTTGTCCGCAGTTTAAAATATTCGTTTTTAAAGCACAAATTCGAGACAAGATGGCGTTTACAACAGAAAAGTACCCGGATGATACATACTGTGTCGTAAAAACGAATCGGTATGTAATTTTTACAGCCATAGAAAAAAGATAAGAAAAAATGTTTGTAAAAAGAGAGAATATGTAGAAACGCTTATGCGGGAGGGAAAACAGAAAAAAAAAATATATTAAGAAAAAGAAAGATTAAGAAAAAGAAAAAGAAAAAAAAAAGATGGCAGCCCGGAGGATTCAAA
>CM042171.1:4526271-4586271 GCA_023376005.1 Doryteuthis pealeii | reverse complement strand
ATATATGTATAAGTGTATTTTAGCAGCATTTTTTCTTTTATACAAGTTTCGTTAAACTGTATAGACAATTCCTGTTGGACAAGTTTTTCATTGATCCGTTGAATGGTTATTACCTCCCACTTGTAATTCCATGCTACTACTCATTCTCGTTAAAAATGAGACACGAAATCATACCATCGTTTCACACCTGAGGATGGCAAATTGTATTGCCGAAAGCGCGCGTTTGGAAATATTTGGGGGACTGTTATACCAGTTACACCCCGACACCAGAAAGATGGCCCGAAAATTGGAACGGATCAACGAAAAACTTGTCCGACAGGAATTGTCTATACAGTTTAACGAAACATATATATATATATATATATATATATATATATATATATATATATATATATATGTGTGTGTGTGTGTGTGTGTGTGTGTGTGTGTGTGTAAAAAATGGAATTGGAAATGAGTCCGACAATATGAGGAAGAATGAATAAAGAAAAGAAAGAACATAATGGACAATAAAAGATGAATTTAATCAATATCACTTACACATGTGTTTCGGTCAGTTTATCTCTGTGTACACGGTTCAAACTACATTTAGTTGTTCCCCCTTATGCAGAACAATCGCCGGTTTTATGCGCATATGAAACGAAGTATACTACGGCATCACCCACACGCAGTCTTAAAAGCACGTGTTAACACACACACACACACACACACACACACACACACACACACATACACACACACTCACATATATATATATATATATATATATATATATATATTTATGTATGTATGTATATATATATACATTGAATCTCTCTTTTACCCATTGATTTACAATGTGACTTTTTAAAAATCTACCGGTCGTTACTTTTTATCAAAGCACCGGTCGAAAGGGCCCTTAAGTTTCTATTATTATTTTTTTCTTCCTCTTTCGAAAATAAAGGAAATTTACTGATCAATAAAATGTCGTTATTTTTCAAAATCTTATACAAGTTTAGCTGTACCAAAAATTTGTTAATATATATATATATATATATATGTGTGTGTGTGTGTATGTGTGTGTGTGTGTGAGTGTGAAAATGGAATTGGAAATGAGTCCGACAATATGAGGAAGAATGAATAAAGAAAAGAAAGAACAGAATGGATAATTAAAGATGAATTTAATCAATATCACATGTATTTCGGTCAGTTCATCTCTGTGTACACGGTTCAAACTATTATTATCATTAAATAAATAGATGAAATGAAATAATAATAATAATAATAATAATAATAATAAAATGTTAAAATATTCCGTTCGCAGAGAAAATTCGACCTTCTTCAGAGTGAAATTTTATTTAGAATGTGCACGGAATGTGCACGAAAATTTAATTTTGAATGTGCACATAATATTTTTCACATTTTTGTATTATTATTATTTCATTTCGTTTGTTTATATAATGATAATAATAGTTTGAACCGTGTACACAGAGTTGAACTGACCGAAACACATGTGTAAGTGATATTGATGAAATTCATCTTTTATCATCCATTCTGTTCTTTCTTTTCTTTATCCCTTCTTCCTCATATATATATATATATATATATATATGCACTGAATCCGACGCGAAATCCACGCCGAACCATATGCCGTAAAGCGAACCCACGCCGTAGTCGTAAAATGATGATTGAAAAACTCGCCCATTTACGGCTAAGGTTAGGGGGGACTTGGCCAACACTGAGGCCGACGCGAAATCCACGCCGAACAATATGCCGTAAAGTAAACCCCGCCGGAGTCGTAAAATGATGATTGAAAAACTCGCCCATTTATGGCAACGGTTCGGGAGGACTTGGACAACACTGAGACCGACGCAAAATCCACGCCGAACCATACGCCGTAAAGCAAACCCCGCCGTAGTCATAAAATGATGATTGAAAAACTCGCCCATTTACGGCTATGGTTCGGGAGGACTTGACCAATACTGAGGCCGACGCGAAATCCACGCCGAACAATATGCCGTAAAGCAAACCCACGCCGTAGTCGTAAAATGATGATTGAAAAACTCGCCCATTTGCGGCTACGGTTCGGAGAACTTGGCCAACACTGAGGCCGACGCGAAATCCACGCCGAACCATATGCCGTAAAGCAAACCCAGGCTGTAGTCGTAAAATGATGATTGAAAACTCGCCCATTTACGGCTACGGTTCGGGAGGACTTGGCCAACACTGAGGCCGACGCGAAATCCACGCCGAACCATATGCCGTAAAGCAAACCCCCGCCGTAGTCGTAAAATGATGACTGAAAAACTCGCCCATTTACGGCTATGGTTCGGAGGACTTGACCAACACTGATGCCGACGCGAAATCCACGCCGGAGCATATGCCGTAAAGCAAACCCACGCCGTAGTCGTAAAATGATGATTGAAAAACTCGCCCATTTACGGCTATGGTTCGGAGGACTTGACCAACACTGATGCCGACGCGAAATCTACGCCGAACCATATGCCGTAAAGCAAACCCACGCCGTAGTCGTAAAATGATGATTGAAAAATTCGCCCGCCGTAGTCGTAAAATGATGATTGAAAAACTCGCCCATTTACGGCTACGGTTCGGAGGACTTGGCCAACACTGAGGCCGACGCGAAATCCACGCCGAACCATATGCCGTAAAGCAAACCCCCACCGTAGTCGTAAAATGATGATTGAAAAACTCGCCCGTTTACGGCTACGGTTCGGGAGGACTTGGCCAACACTGAGGCCGACGCGAAATCCACGCCGAACCATATGCCGTAAAGCAAACCCCACCGTAGTCGTAAAATGATGATTGAAAAACTCGCCCATTTACGGCTACGGTTCGGGAGGACTTGGCCAACACTGAGGCCGACGCGAAATCCACGCCGAACCATATGCCGTAAAGCAAACCCCCACCGTAGTCGTAAAATGATGATTGAAAAACTCGCCCATTTACGGCTACGTTCGGAGGACTTGGCCAACACTGAGGCCGACGCGAAATCCACGCCGAACCATATGCCGTAAAGCAAACCCCCACCGTAGTCGTAAAATAATGATTGAAAAACTCGCCCATTTACGGCTACGGTTCGGAGGACTTGGCCAACACTGAGGCCGACTCGATATCCACGCCGAACCATATGCCGTAAAGCAAACCCCCGCCGTAGTAGTAAAATGATGATTGAAAAACTCGCCCATTCACGGCTACGGTTCGGGAGGACTTGGCCAACACTGAGGCCTACGCGAAATCCACGCCAAACCATATGCCGTAAAGCACCGTAGTCGTAAAATGATGATTGAAAAACTCGCCAATTTACGGCTACGGTTCGGGAGGACTTGGCCAACACTGAGGCCGATGCAAAATCCACGCCGAACCATATGCCGTAAAACAAACCCCCATCGTAATCGTAAAATGATGATTGAAAAAACTCGCCAATTTACGGATATGGTTCGGGAGGACTTGTCCAACACTGAGGCCGACGCGAAATCCACGCCGAACCCTATGCCGTAAAGCAAACACCCACCGTTAGACCTGTTCTTGAAAATCGGACAATTAATTGATTTTTCACAAAAAGCCTCCTGTGATAGCTTGTATTGCTCTACGTCAAAATTTAATTCATTGTAGACATTGTTTGTCGTTCATAATTTTCTTTATTTCCGTAAACTGAAAATTGAAAAAAAATTAGGATCCAAAAAAAAAAAGAAGGTCCGCCCTTTCGAATGGACAACGAATTTTCAAGATAATATTAACTTTTATGCAAGTTTCCTTGTGTTAAATACAGGAGGTGTTTCAGAGGCAAAATTAGTGGTACCTATTGTACAATGTAAATTTAGCTGCTACAAAATATTAATTTTTAATTTACATTGTATAATTGCGAATACCGTATAAACTCGTCCAAATGTGATGGTAGGGTCGATGATAGACAACCATACATTGTGAACAGTTTGATTACGAGGTCTACCCCCTCATATTTTATTTCATGAAATATTAAATATGAACCCACAAAACACGATTTTTACTTTTTTTTATCTATAAAGATAAGGGTTTGAATAATTGTATCAGAAAATTATTATTAAAAAAAACTGACTGTTTTACTTAATTTTCAAGATAACGGTAGGTAATTTTTTCCAAATTAGATCATGTGATATTTGAATTAACTCATTTTCTGTGTAACAACTCTTCATGTTCATTTCTTTTTTGCAAGATTTTAAAATATAAAGTTAAAAAATATTTCCGTTTTTTTTATCAATGTGTCCTCTAACTAATCACGTGATGAAATTTGATCGTAGCTACTGTACGATTGCGAATACATTTTTTTTTAAAATTAAAAATGACCTGACATTTGTTTCTTTTTAGATATGAAAGAATATCTAAATCTTCAGATATTTTTTAAAATTTATTTTTTCATTATGTCTGGTATTTAGTTGAAATAAAAAAGAATCTCTAAATATTTTGATTATTTTAATGTGTAATTATTTGTTGGAAATAGATAATAAAATAAAATGAGAAAAAAAAAAGATTTTTGTAGCGGACTGATGGCGTTTTTATCGACAAATTGTTTTTTTTTAGTGGTTTGAAGACATTAAAAGTAAGGCATCTTTTTATCGACAAGTAAATGTAAATATTTAGCCTCCCACAAAAATATTTTTAAGAGGGGGAGGGTAAAATATTTACATTTACTTATCGAAAAAGACTGGAGGGGTAAAATATCGCATTAACTTTTCGGGGAAACACACCTTAAGCGCTGGTTGTTTTTCAGCAGGCACCGCTTCATATAAGGACTTCATTCGTAGATGGGGTTGTTTTTTTGGCTATCACCACCTGTCTTTTTTTTAAAAGGCAGGAGGCCGGGACGCAATTCGGCGAATAGCACCGTATATAACCCCTCCGATATTTTACGCCCCCAAAATAGAGTGGATGCAAAGTTGAATGACATCAAAAAATCAAAGTTTTGAAATAAAATAACTGATGCATTATAAAATTCATTCATTGATAAATCAACATTGAAAATTTGATTAAAATCAGATAATACCCAGATTCTTGGTATATTATTTTTAAATATGGATTTTTTGCCACTGCCTATTATAAAATGTATTAAAAATGAATTACATGTGTAATATTATTTAGCTTTTTTTATACTGGCCTCAGTAAAAAAAAAAAAAAAATCTATCTTTTTTAAATACACTTTTAAACAATTAAATTCGTCCCAAAAGGCGTTTTTATTGTTTAAGTTGATGACCCTAAACTATAGCACAATCCTTTTTGATAAATCATATCTGAAGCTGACAATTTGTTTCTTGTAATTTTTAAAGCCTGCTGTAAATAAATGAGAAAAAAAAAAAATTCAATATGAAAATTCGGAAAACATGTCTGATATACCATGATTATTAAACTTTCTTTATTTTAATACATTAGATGAATCTTTAAAAATATTTCATGTCGAATAAAAGGGTAGTTAATGTATTTTCTAGATATTTAAAAATTATGGAATTTTCTTCAAGTGAGCAAACTAGTGGTACCTTTTCACTAGCGCTGGACCAAGGATATTGGTTTTAGCATCTGCTCCTCACTTAACCGCACATATCCCCGTCCTTCTCATACGCTGAGCTGCCCTGTGTCAGTATCGAAGCAGGAACCTTGAGTTCTTAAACGGGCACTCTACCAACTAAGAATATCGATAATCATCAATAATATTAAATTTTGATTTCTTTTCCTTTTTTATGACAAGCTGGTCAACGTACGGTCATAGCAAAACAAGTTTTATTATTAGAGCCATTCCATTATTTATACTAGCAAATATATGCACCCCCCGGGTGCAAGTATTTAAGTTTTAATATAATAAAATATCATGTTAAATTAGAAAGGCTAATAAAACTGAATAAGAATTCAGATAAAAATATTTGGAACAGAGGGGGTATAATCGGAAAATAGAACAACTTTGAAACTAACTCTTCCATCATTTTCCATTACTCCCGTCTTTCAGTGGTAAATTTTCCTAATTTAACTATTTAGTTAAAATAGGAAGTAAAGAATAATATTACAGTTATTTCTTCTTGTTAATCGATTTCTTTTAAGATTTATCCCCGAGATTTTTGCTCATATTCAATAAGATAAAACCAAACAATTAGAAATCAATAATACTAAGCATATATTTATTAAAATCAAATTTTAAAGATCAATATGCAAATTAGCCTTCCCATTCACACTGTACACCGCTATTTTGTTGTATATATAAATACAATTGCATGTCATTAGTATGTACATATGGTTAACAATCTTAATGATGTAACACAATTTTACTAATAATTGAGGTTTAAATAAGAAAAATAAAATCATGGAGAATGTGGTGTAAATAACAAAGGGAATTGTGACTTGTATAGTAATATAGTTTCGGTTACAGACAGACAAACACACAATCTCCATTATAATAAGATTTGACGTTTCTTTCATGTTAACTTTAGTTGATTAATCTACATTAATAGTAAATGGTAGATTGAATGTTTACTAACTGGATGTTTGCCAACCGTTATTAATTTTTAACTAGAAGATCTTTCATCTTAATCTAATTTCTATTTAATAGCAGCTGCTCGGACTTCCAGCCTATGGTATTTAATATAGACTACACATAAATCAGCTGTTACTTAAAATAAGTAAGTAAATTCGTCAAGATAGCCTAAAGTTGGTATCAGCCAGACAGCGAGGGATTAACTGCAGTCAATTCATTAAAATTAATAGATTCACTGCAGTTAACCCTGAAGATCAACATTGTGAAACTCGAGAAGGTTATCTGTCTATAACATACTATTCAATCCACTGTAAAAAAAAAAGTATTGAAAACTCATAAATTCTTTATAAACCCGACTTATTCGGTTAATTATTTTGTCGATGGAAGAATATATGACTAACTAAATATTTTATATTCCCCAATAATTCATCCACTTTTCATATATATATATATAATATATATATATATATATATATATATATATATAGTATATGTAAAAACAAAATTTTTTGTGATGAAACAAAAAAATACAGTGCTCAATCACAAATTGTAAGAGCTAATATTTATTTATTTTACAAAGTTTTCACAGATCAATGTTCATATTAACAGCGACCCAGGTTTCATGCTAAATAGCAATCATCAGGTTGTTGAGCAAGATCCTATGGTTTTGGGAGTTCTTTACTCAATGTCACATTTTGGATTGTAAATAACGTCGGTTAGTTCCGCGGACGCTATTTAGCATGAAACCTGGGTCGCTGTTAATAATGAACATTGATCTGTGAAAACATTGTATATATATATATATATATATATATATATATATATATATATATATATATATATATATATATATATATATATATATATATATATATATATATATATAGGGGCGCGTGGGCTAGTGGTTAGAGTCGTGGTAAATGGACTCGTCGATTCGAGTTCAATTCCTAGACGAAGCTGTTGGCTTTTCACATAGCGCTAATACCCTTGGGAAAGGTATGAATCCATATATTCTCCCTCCAGCTATGGTTTAAATAGTAGGACAAACTGTGACCTTCTGTCTTGAGTAGGTAACCAGTCTAGGAGAGGGATGACTCTGAATTCAAAATTCCTGAGGTCTGTCGTTAATTGGGTTTGTGGCAACCCTTGATGCACCGATTCTTTCCTATCGACTGTGCCAAAAAGTGCGGATGGTCCAACACAAGCCTTCACCACTATAAACAAATCCCTGGTGGGTGTTCATTGTATGAACACTCATACGTCGATCGACGGGAGAGTCCATATTATATATATATATATATATATATATATATCTCTCTCTCTCTCTCTCTCTCTCTCTCTCTCTCTCTCTCTCTCTCTATTTTTATCTGCCAGTATAAGCGAAACTCCCTCTACCTCTCTCTCTCGCACTCTCTCTCCCCCCCTCTCTCTCTCTCCCTCTCTCTCTCACACACTTTTCAGTCCCATTCTGTTTCTCTACCTGTCTCTCTCTGTCAGTCCCTCAGTCTTTCTGTCTGCCTCTCTCTATCAGTACCCCTTCTCTCTCTCTCTCACACACACACACACACACACACACACACACACACACACATATTATATATATATATATATATATATATATATATATATATATATACCCACTTTCAATTTTAATGATTGCTAAGCGCAAATCACTAGACAATTAAGACATTAGAAGTAAATAAATATTAAAATGAAAATAGATAAATTAATTAAAATGAGTTTAATAATTAAAGTATTAAAATACTACATCGTCTGAGAGTGTCTTAATCAATTTCCATATTTCTCTCCAGCTTCCACAATTAGAGAAAAAAAGTAGTTTTAATAGTTTTTCCTTTTTAGTTGTCTGCGTTATCAAGTTATTGTGTCAACTGATATGACATTTCAATAACTCCTGCTCTTTTATTAGGACTAGCCAATATATGCACCCTCCGGGTGCAAGTATTTAAGTTTTAATGTAATAAAATATTATATTAAATTGGAAATGCTAATGAAAATGAATAAGAATGCAGATAAAAAGATTTGGAACAGAGGGGGTTATGATTGAAAAATAGAACAACTTTGAAACTAACTCTTCCATCATTTTCCATTACTCCCGTCTTTCATTGGTAAATTTTCTTAATTTAACTATTTAGTTAAAATAGGAAGTAAAGAATAAAATTACAGATATTTCTTCTTGTTAATGGATTTCTATTAGGATTTATTCCCGAGATTTTTGCTCATATTCATTAAGATAAAACCAAACAATTAGAAATCAATAATACTAAGCATATATTTATTAAAATCAAATTTTTAAGATCAATATGCAAATTAGCCTTCCCGTTCACACTGTGAACCGCTATTTTGTTGTATATATAAGTACAATTGCATGTTATTAGTATGTAGATATAGTCAACAGTCTTAATGATGTAAAACAATTTTATTAATGATTGAAGTTTAAATAAAAATAAAATCATGGAGAATGTGATTTAAATAACAAACGGAATTGTGACTTGTATACTAATATAGTTTCGGTTACAGACAGAAAAACCCACAATCTCCATTATAATAAGATTACGACATATGTTCCTGTTTAATACGAAGGAATAAATAGGGTTCGCGGCTTGTCAACCAGTTTAACGCCCTGTCGACTGGAGCGTTAGAATACACAGACTGCACCTCTGCAGAAGCGTACTAACCCGCAAATGGGGCCACCTGTTTGTCGTGGGTGACGACCCGTGATGCTTAAGGATGGAACCTAGATGGCTGAGCAGTTAATAACATGGAATACTTCACTTTGGGCCTTACTTGGGCTAGATGGACGGTCGGAGAGCCCCCTCCGATCAATCGGCTAGTCAGGTCAAGCTCTAGTACCTATATGATTGCCCCAACCCTATTGCCCTTATGGCAAGCCCCTAACCCATTTTATCATATGCGTGCTAGAAGGCTGTGGCTGAGGGTTTTCGTGTCCTGGGAATGACGTTAAACTCTATCTGATCGTGTGGTTCCAGTTCTGGACGTTTGGGGAACGTGGAGCGCCCCTTCATCACCATTGTTCCCTGGTCCACTCTGACCCGGGGGTAGTACCTGTTAGGGTCCCATCCATGGGTCAAATAGAAAAATGTGTTGTAAAAAAAATTGAGTATCCATTAAGAATGAATTTATTTCAAAACGTTATCGGCATTAAATGACCCACATAGGTTGATATGCCGTAAAACAAAACAAACCAACCAAACCCGCTCATTTATCTGGTTTATGACATATCTTCGTTCCTGTTTACTACGAAACATTAAGTAGGGCTAGGAGCATGTCAACCAGTCTATGCTTAGAGGTTAGAGAATCGTGTTCATTATAAATTTATATATACCTATATGCTGGTTTCTTAACAGTTATTTTAGCCTTTCTTTCCTTATTATAAAAATGAAATTGTCTGTTATATAGCTTAGAAATGAGAATTCAGCGGATAAGCAACTCCAGATAATCAGAATTTAAATTTTTGCATTTGGACGATTTGGACGGTCTCATTTTCAACCAGAGGGTGTTGCAAGATGATAACGGTCGGAATATGAAGGAACAAGAGTATTCATATGTAGTTACCCGTTTCAACTGAACGTTCTTTAGGAATAACAATGTAAATAAAAAAACAACATTGATGCTATTCCAAACGTAATTATATTGGAGTTCTCTGGTGATTGTAAAAAAATTCCCCGTAGGGATATATCAATTAATTGTTCACCCCAGACTGACAGCCACTGATGGGCGCAAGGGTAAGGAGCTTGGCAAACGAAAATTCTGTCGGGTTTTGATCCCGGCTATAAGTAGCTGTTAAAATGTCAAGCCGCATTGATAAGAAGTAAACTTCGAAACACGTGTCTGTGGATGATTGACTTATATTATATATATATATATATATTATGGACTCTCCCGTCGATTTCGACGTATGAGGTTCGTACACACAATAAACACCCACACAGTGATTTGTTTATAGTGGTGAAGGCTTGTGTTGGACCATCCACACTTTTGTCACAGTCGATAGGAAAGAATTGGTGCATTAAGGGTTGCCACAAACCCAATCAACGACCGACCTCAATAATTTTGAATTCAGAGTTATCCCTCTACTAGACTGGTTAGGTACCCAAGGCTGAAGGGCCCAGTCTGCCCTACTATTTAACCCATAGCTAGAGGGAGATATATGGATTCATACCTTTTCCAAGGGTATTAGTGCTATGAGAAATTCCAACAGCTTCGTCTAGGAATGAATCGACGAGTCAATTTTTCCACGACTCTAACCACTAGCCCACGGCCTCCATATATATATATATATATATTATATATTATATTATATATATATATATATATATATATATATTAAATAAGGGAAAAACACTTTAAAAATTTTGCTTGAATTGCTAGTGTGTTTATTTCAACCGCGTAGGTTACTTGATATCGTGTAAAGACTCTGTATGTTCAGCCATGAGCAAGAATCAGGGAATTACTGAAATATTCCAAGAGAGAGGCTAATGGGGTTAATATATCAATAACATATTCTATTCGTTCTCCTCTCCTCTCCTTCGTCTACTCTCATATAGTGCGTGCTCTGCTCTGTGCTGCGGTTATTCTGTCGGCCCTCGCCCTCTGCTGGCCCCTCCTTCGTCCTATCTTTTTTGCCGTGTGTGTTAAATCTTCTTTATGCGCTCCATTCTCGAGCAAGGTCTAAATGAAGTGTACCTGGGTTTTGTGAGTTCGGTCCTAATGGCTTATGTAAAATTTTGGAATGTGGTTGACTACGGTTTCGGCGAGGTATATTGCGGTATGTTGTTACATAGGATTAAATATAATTAATCTCTTGACTAAACAATTAGGTTAGTCGGTTTATAATTATAAACTAAAGTATGTAAAATATAAAACCAACCACATTGAACTCAAAGTATAAAGATAAAAACATACTTCAAATAGCTAATAATCTTTAAGTCCAGCCCAGAACAGAAAAATCAAAATTTTATAAGCCCAAAATAGACATTGCATGGCCTGTAGTGTTATATCCCTTGTTCGATTGCAGGACGGTGGTGGGTTCGCCCTCTCTCGATCGGGTTACACGATTATTATATTCCTTTCTGATGAGACCCAATACCAAGGCTCCTTTATGTTGCGTTCCCATTGTATATCCTATAACAATTTTCATAAATCCATTACAAAGCATTCCTTTGTATACATATGTGAGATGTTACTATTTATGCACTCCCTATTTCTAGTCTTATTCCTGTATTGACCTTTTGATCATTTTTAATCTCACGTGATATTTACTTTGGTATACAAACACACACACATCACCACATCTCAACAATATTCACTACACCATCACTGTACATAATATATACTTTACTTTTATTTTTTATATAATATCTATTATGTGTGTGGTTGTTTGTGTTGTCCCTGTTGTTCTATACATAAATATTCCTAAGTTATATAAGTTTATATTTAACAATTATATAAATAATATTCGAAATATATGCAATAATATAATATATCATTCGGTATATATTACACTTTATATATTGGATTATATCCAAATATATATCTATTATAATATATATATTATTAATAGTATATCCATATATTTATATAATATATATATATATATATATACCTATCCATAATAGTATATATATTATCCATATCTCATATATGACTGATACATACCATATCTCATTACCTCTATTATATATACGTATATATCAATCACATATTATGATCCCATATATACACTACTTATAACTCATATAATATCTAATCTTATTATATCCATATGAGTAATAAGATTTTCCAAGACACGTGTTTCGAACCTCGTAAGGGTACACCTCTCATCAGTCGTTGGTCTATCCCACCGGGTTTACCCACCAGCACCTCTGCCGAAGTTCGAGAAAGACCCGAATGAACTTCGTTCGCCAAACCTCTTGACCCGTGCGGCCACAAAGCAGCTGAAAAATAGGAGATCTATTTAATCTCTTACATTTCTAAGCGGAAATCTCGAAATTCCTTAGATGCGTCTCAACTGTTATGTAAATATAGAGCAAAGAGGTTTAGCTGTGAGTTGCCGAATACCTCGGTTTTGAATTTTGCAATTAATATTCTCCTTGCAATTAGAATAGCTCAAATCCTAAATATGGTGGGTCGTATATATAATAATTAATATGCTGAATATATATAGATATATATATGGCTCCCTTATATATAGGATATATAGATCATTTATATATATTATAATATATTATATTTATATATATTATATATATATATATTATATTATATATATATATCCATATATACGTATCCAGTAGTTTATTATATATACCTCCATTATATATCCATATATATAATTCCATATATATATTCACAATATATATATGTGTTAATACTGTGTCTTTTGGTGTAGGTGTGAGGTGTGTGTGTTAGAAGCCCGGGAAACCAAACTTGCAAGATTGTGTAAATGTTTGTGTGATTGTGTATGTGTGTGTGGTGTAACATAGTGAAAAATTAAGCTAGAAAAAAATAAAAACCAACAAGAAAAAAAGAAGAAAACAGGACGTAGTAAATCTGTATACTGCGGGGGTATACTACGTCAAATTTCTCTTGCGCGAACCGCACCAACAGAGGCGACGATTAATGACGAATTCCCATGCAAAGTTGAATATTCGAAACCAATCATTCGATTATTTCGCAGCTCTCTAAGAGAAGCCTGTAAGGTATTCGGCTCCAATATGGGTCTGGCCGGGTGGGTACTAATTAGTATGTGTGCGAGGGAAAGGGAGTTCTTATTAAGCCGATAACAATTTAGAACCCTCCCCTACCACCGGAGCGGGTGTAAGACTGTATTGGTTCCAACTCAGACTAGATGTACTCAAAAGACATTTAGTCGGAGTCACTGATATATGTTGCGACGAAAATTTACTTCCTTCCGTATCGCCATTGTGCTCTCGAACTCGGAATTGAATTTTTTATCAATTATTACTCGCCTATACAGAATAGATTATACTTTATAAACGAACATCATATCAGATTATATATGTATTAATAATTGCGCCGAGCGCTATTTGTATATATTCACTTTATTTAGCGGAACTTGGTCCAGCCGTAGTTGAAATAAGCGTGAATTAGATCTTTCACTTACTTCTGTTCCTATGTTGTCTCTCTAACCTAACTTCACCCTAGGCTCATCCTGATCGCCCACACTTCCTCTTCTTTTTATTCTATCGTACTCCTACTTTTACTTATTCCTATCTACTTCGTTATTACTCTTCTACCTATACTAATGCTCTGACCATATACTCAACTTTCTGTGTGCCTCATAAGCGTCTTTTTTCTCTCTTCCTTTCTTAAGGACCATCCACCTTTATTTCTATACTAAGACCTTTCCTTGGTTTAGTGTGACTAATTATATGTTTTAGAATAAAAAATTCAGTATTTAATTTGGTTCTTTAATTTATCTAACTTATCTCTCTNGGCGAAAACTTGCATTACTGATAATATTTATCAGAGGTTTTTAGAATGTCTAAATTACTGATAGAGCAGTGTAATATATATAGAGATAATATATATATAACGAAAAGAAATAGTTTTTATTCCGTTCTTTTCCAGATAATCATACTATACCGGATATATATATTATATATATATATATTAATATATTATATATATATGGATAGGGCGCGTAGGGCTAGTGGTTAGGATTCGTGGTAAGTTGACTGTCGATTCGAGTTCATAATTCCTAGACGAAGCTGTTGGGCTTTTCACATACGCGCTAATACCCTTGGGAAAGGTATGAATCCATATATTCTCCCTCCAGCTATGGTTTAAATAGTTAGGACAAACTGTGACCTTCTGTCTTGAGTAGGTAACCAGTCTAGAGAGGGATGACTCTGAATTCAAATTCCTGAGGTCTGTCGTTAATTGGGTGTGGGCAACCCTTGATGCCCCATTCTTTCCTATCGACTGTGCCAAAAAGTGCGATGGTCCAACACAAGCCTTCACCACTATAAACAAATCCCCTGGTGGGTGTTCATTGTTGAACACTCTACGTCGATCGACGGGAGAGTCCATATTTATATATATATATATATATATATATATATATAATATCTCCCCTCTCTCTCTCTCTCCCTCTCTCCTCTCTCTCTCTCTCTCTCTCTCTATTTTTTATCTGCAGTATAAGCGAAACTCCCTTCTACCTCTCCTCTCTCGCACTCTCTCTCTCCCCCCCTCTCTCTCTCTCCTCTCTCTCTCACACACTTTTTCAGTCCCATTCTGTTCTCTACCTGTCTCTCTCTGTCAGTCCCTCAGTCTTTCTGTCTGCCTCTCTCTAATCAGTACCCCTTCTCTCTCTCTCTCTCACACACACACACACACACACACACACAACACACACACACATATATATATATATATTATTATATATATATATATATATATATATACCCACTTTCAATTTTAATGATTGCTAAGCGCAAATCACTAGACAATTAAGACATTAGAAGTAAATAAATATTAAAATGAAAATAGATAAATTAATTAAAATGAGTTTAATAATTAAAGTATTAAAATACTACATCGTCTGAGAGTGTCTTAATCAATTTCCATATTTCTCTCCAGCTTCCACAATTAGAAAAAAGTAGTTTTAATAGTTTTTCCTTTTTAGTTGTCTGCGTTATCAAGTTATTGTGTCAACTGATATGACATTTCAATAACTCCTGCTCTTTTATTAGGACTAGCCATATATGCACCCTCCGGGTGCAAGTATTTAGTTTTAATGTAATAAAATATTATATTAATTGGAAATGCTAATGAAAATGAATAAGAATGCAATAAAAAGATTTGGAACAGAGGGGTATGATTGAAAAATAGAACAACTTTGAAACTAACTCTTCCATCATTTTCCATTACTCCCGTCTTTCATTGGTAAATTTTCTTAATTTAACTATTTAGTTAAAATAGGAAGTAAAGAATAAAATTACAGATATTTCTTCTTGTTAATGGATTTCTATTAGGATTTATTCCCGAGATTTTTGCTCATATTCATTAAGATAAAACCAACAATTAGAAATCAATAATACTAAGCATATATTTATTAAAATCAAATTTTTAAGATCAATATGCAAATTAGCCTTCCCGTTCACACTGTGAACCGCTATTTTTTGTATATATAAGTACAATTGCATGTTATTAGTATGTAGATATAGTCAACAGTCTTAATGATGTAAAACAATTTTATTAATGATTGAAGTTTAAATAAAAATAAAATCATGGAGAAATGTGATTTAATAACAAACGGAATTGTGACTTGTACTATATAATATAGTTTCGGTTACAGACAGAAAACCCACAATCTCCATTATAATAAGATTACGACATATGTTTCCTGTTTAATACGAAGGAATAAATAGGGTTCGCGGCTTGTCAACCAGTTTAACGCCCTGTCGACTGGAGCGTTAGAATACACAGACTGCACCTCTGCAGAAGCGTACTAACCCGCAAATGGGGCACCTGTTTGTCGTGGTGACGACCCGTGATGCTTAAGGATGGAACCTAGATGGCTGAGCAGTTAATAACATGGAATACTTCACTTTGGGCCTTACTTGGGCTAGATGGACGGTCGGAGAGCCCCCTCCGATCAATCGGCTAGTCAGGTCAAGCTCTAGTACCTATATGATTGCCCCAACCCTATTGCCCTTATGGCAAGCCCCCTAACCCATTTTATCATATGCGTGCTAGAAGGCTGTGGCTGAGGGTTTTCGTGTCCTGGAATGACGTTAACTCTATCTGATCGTGTGGTTCCAGTTCTGGACGTTTGGGGAACGTGGAGCGCCCCTTCATCACCATTGTTCCCTGGTCCACTCTGACCCGGGGTGTAGTACCTGTTAGGTCCCATCCATGGGTCAAATAGAAAAATGTGTTTGTAAAAAAAATTGAGTATCCATTAAGAATGAATTTATTTCAAAACGTTATCGGCATTAAATGACCCACATAGGTTGATATGCCGTAAAACAAAACAAACCAACCCAAACCCGCTCATTTATCTGGTTTATGACATATCTTCGTTCCTGTTTACTACGAAACATTAAGTAGGGCTAGGAGCATGTCAACCAGTCTATGCTTAGAGGTTAGAGAATCGTGTTCATTATAAATTTATATATACCTATATGCTGGTTTCTTAACAGTTATTTTAGCCTTTCTTTCCTTATATAAAAATGAAATTGTCTGTTATATAGCTTAGAAATGAGAATTCAGCGATAAGCAACTCCAGATAATCAGAATTTAAATTTTTGCATTTGGACGATTTGGACGGTCTCATTTTCAACCAGAGGGTGTTTGCAAGATGATAACGGTCGGAATATGAAGGAACAAGAGTATTCATATGTAGTTACCCGTTTCAAACTGAACGTTCTTTAGGAATAACAATGTAAATAAAAAAACAACATTGATGCTATTCCAAACGTAATTATATTGGAGTTCTCTGGTGATTGTAAAAAAATTCCCCGTAGGGATATATCAATTAATTGTTCACCCCAGACTGACAGCCACTGATGGGCGCAAGGGTAAGGAGCTTGGCAAACGAAAATTCTGTCGGGTTTTGATCCCGGCTATAAGTAGCTGTTAAAATGTCAAGCCGCATTGATAAGAAGTAAACTTCGAAACACGTGTCTGTGGATGATTGACTTTATATATATATATATATATATATATTATGGACTCTCCCGTCGATTTTCGACGTATGAGGGTTCGTACACACAATAAACACCCACACAGTGATTTGTTTATAGTGGTGAAGGCTTGTGTTGGACCATCCACACTTTTTGTCACAGTCGATAGGAAAGAATTGGTGCATTAAGGGTTGCCACAAACCCAATCAACGACCGACCTCAATAATTTTGAATTCAGAGTTATCCCTCTACTAGACTGGTTAGGTACCCAAGGCTGAAGGGCCCAGTCTGCCCTACTATTTAACCCATAGCTAGAGGGAGAATATATGGATTCATACCTTTCCCAAGGGTATTAGTGCTATGAGAAATTCCAACAGCTTCGTCTAGGAATTGAATCGACGAGTCAATTTTCCACGACTCTAACCACTAGCCCACGCGCCTCCATATATTATTTATATATAATATATATATATATATATATATATATATATATATATATAAAATAAGGGAAAAAACTTTAAAATTGCTTAATTGCAGTGTTTTATTTCAACTGGATTACTGTAGGATCTTATGGCATGAGCAAAATCAGGGATATTACTGAAAATATTCCCAAGAAACAATGGTTTAAATCTCTGATTTTTTGGGTGGGATGGGGTGTTAGTTTAGGAGGGCAGGAGGGGAGGGGCTAGTAAATTTGAATGTGGTGAGGTGGCGAGGGATAGGGTATGTGTTACATAGGTAATTAATTATCTGGTTGACTAAGACAATTAGGTTGGGGTTTAAATATAACAAAGTATGTATATAAAAAATACCACATTGAAACTCAGTATAAAGAAAAACAATCAATAGTAAACAATAGCAGCAAAAACAAAGTCCAAATAAAGTTCACAGGTGGTTATTTGTTGTCAGGGTGGTGGGTCGCCTTCTCTCGGGCCGTTTGATAAATCCTATTTCTTTGGAGAAGAAATATATTTGCCTTTATTGTGCTTCCATTTATAAACATTTCATAAACATTACAAAGCATTCCGTTAACAATTTAATGTTTTTTTACTCCTATTTCTAGTTTTATTGCCTTTTCTTTTATCACTAATTATTTTATACACACACACACACACACACACAAACACACACACATATATATATATATATATATATATATATATATATGTGTGTGTGTGTGTGTGTTTCTATATATCCATATATAAGTATATATTCATATATATACATATATATGAATATATATATATGGATATATTACATATATATATATATATATATATATATATATATATATATATATATATATATCCATATATATATATATATATATATATATATATATATATCCATATGTATATATATATCCATATCCATATATATATACATACATATCCATATATATATATATATATATATATCCATATATATCCATATATACATATATATATATATATCCATATATATCCATATATAATAAATTAATCCACAGACACGTGTTTCGAGGTATCACCTCTCATCAGTGTGGTCATACCGTTTAACAGCTACCTCTGGCCGGGTTCGAGACCCGAATGAACTTTCGTTCGCCAAACCTCTTACCCGTGCGGCCACAAGCAGCTGTAAAATATAGGAGACTATTTAATCGCTACATTTCTAAGCGGAAATGAAATTCACTAGAGGTCTCAAACTTTGTTTATGTAAATAGAGCGAGGTTTAGCTGTATGCCGAATACGGTGAATTTTGCAATTAAATCCCTTCTAATTAAAGTGCTCAACCAAATATGGGAGCATAATATAATAATAATATGGATATATATGGATATATATGGAATATATTATATATGGATCCATATATATATATATATATTTTATATATATAATATATATATATATATATATATATATATTATATATATCCATAATATATATTATATATATATCCATATATATATCCATATATATATCCATATATATATGTGTATACTTGGTGTGTGTGAGTGTGTGTGTGTTGTGTGTGTGTGTGTGTGAGTGTGTGTGTAACATAGTGACAATTTTAGTAGAAAATAAACCAACAAGAAATAGAAAGAAGAAACAGACGTAGTAAATCTGATCTGCGGGGTATACAGCCATTTTATTCCGAACCGCACCAACAGAGCCGATTAATGACGAATTCGATGCAAAGTTGTATTTCGACCAATCATTACGATTATTTCGCAGCGGGATAGCTGGGTCCTAGTTGGGTTGGGCCGGGTGGGACTAATTAGTATGTTGTGCGGGAAAGGAGTTCTATTAAGCCATAACAATTAAAACCCTGCTACCACCGAGGGTAAGACTTTTGTATTGGTTCCAACTCAGACTAGATGTACTCAAAAAGACATTTAGTCGGAGTCACTGATATATGTTTGGCGACGAAAATTTACTTCCTTCCGTATCGCCAGAAATGTCTCGATGGAATTGTATAAATAATTCCGAAATCAGAAAGAATATAAACGACTCTATCAGATTATTATTTTAAATTAAGAGGGGAGCATTGAATTCATTTATTTTGCGCTTGGTCCAGCGCTAGTGAAAAGGGGATAGACTTCCTTGCTGTCCGGTTGCTACCAACTTTAGGTCACCCTGACGATTTTTATCTATGTATCCATATATCTATCTATCGTCTATTATTATACTAAAGCTGAGATTATCAACTTTCCTTTCCTAAAGGCTTTTTTCTATTTATGCTAAGGACACAATATTTATACTAAGATATTCCTTGGTTTTAGGACTAGTTATTGTTTGAAAAAAAAATTCAGTTTAATTGGTTTTAATTAGTCGTAATTAGCAATTAAGTCAACAACTGACCCGTCCCTCTTTATCATTCTACATTACTCTCACCCTCTCTATGTACGAGTAAGAATGAGAGAGTAAGTGACGGAGAGTTATTCTGTTAGACATTTAACTATGTTAAAATTAATTATCTTCTATTATTATACTAAAGCTGAGATTATCAACTTTCCTTTCCTAAAGGCTTTTTTTCTATTTATGCTAAGGACACAATATTTATACTAAGATATTTCTTGGTTTTAGAACTACTTATTGTTTGAAAAGAAATTCAGTTTAATTGGTTTTAATTAGTCGTAATTAGCAATTAAGTCAACAACTGACCCGCCCCTCTTTATCATTCTACATTACTCTCACCCTCTCTATGTACGAGTAAGAATGAGAGAGTAAGTGACGGAGAGTTATTGTGTTAGACATTTAACTATGTTAAAATTAATTATCTTCTATTATTATACTAAAGCTGAGATTATCAACTTTCCTTTCCTAAAGACTTTTTTTTCTATTTATGCTAAGGAGGTAATATTTGAATACGACCCAAATCAATTCTTATTTCCAACTCGGTTGGTAGAGCGTCCTCACTAGAAACCTAAGTAAAGGTCTAAGGGGAGAGTTGCATGCTACGGACTGCTCATCCACCAGTGTTCCGTCCTTAAGCATCACGGGTCGTCCCCACCGTCAACAGGTATCCCAGTTGAGGGAGTCCTACCCTTCTGCATAGGTGCAGTCGGTCTATTTTAAAGCCCCAGCCGACAGGGCTGTATGGTCCTGGTGCTCTTTGGATTCTCGGCACGGGTTATGTATATGAAGAATACTTTGGTGCATGGTGTAATGTTTAGAGTCGTAGGCAATGAAATATGGACCCGAGTTCAAATCCTGAAGAGGAAGGAAAACTCTGAATTCAAATCTGATAAACTCCGCTTAAGAAAGTGACATTGCGTCACATCCTGCACGTATCGAGGGGGGTTGTTGTTGAATATATATAAAAAGAATACTTTATGTCGTTAATAAAACTATGTATAGACACCGCAAACGAATTATCTGTGTTATTCATTCGTAGGAAATGGACTCATCGACCTGAGTTCAAATCCTGGACAAAGCTATTTGCATTTCGCATAGCGCTAATACTCTTAGGAAAGGTATGCATCTAATAGTAGGATAGACTGGGCTCTTTAACCTTGGCTAGGTAACATGTCTAGAAAAAGGAAAATCTGAATTGAAATCTGTTCAATTCCGCTTAAGAAATTGACCTTGTGTCACATCCTGCTCGTGTGAAGGGGTTGGTAAAAATGTAAAAATAGAATACTGGTAAATAATACTGAAGAAAGTGCTTGGTTCATTTTGAAAACACGTTTAATGCTTATTTTTTAATAATTTATTCAACCAATAGATGGTACCCTAACGGGTACTACCACACCGAATGTAGGTTGAGGGTTTGTTTGGGTGGATTTTACGTCATGTCAACCTGTCGTATATTGTACGCGCGAAACAAAGAAAAGACGACAAAAATGACAGAGGACTTTTTTTCCAGGTAGAGGCGAACAAAGAAGTTAAGAAACGGAAGCAAGGCTTTCCGGTCAAAGAAGCAGGGAGAGGATAAAGAAATATATAGCAGGAGTCCGTTATCAGATCAAAAGATAAAGATGCGTAGGAGTGTATATGAATATAAAGGGCCTGAGTATTCGAGCCGTCAGTTAGTCAGTCAGACAGGAGACAGCGAACGGAGAACAAGTGAGTGACCGCACTCACGGTCACAGCCGATGGGCTGTGAGCCGTCACCCGCTCCCTTCCACCTCCCTAACGCTAGTCATCCCAGCAACAGTAGTGGCCACCCACCACGTACAGCCGATGAGAGAAATAAAGTCAACTCCTACTATACAGCATGTGCTGTGATTTCATTAAGCGACCACTACATATATCGTCTAGTGTTAGTGACGATACCCGCTACGTATACAGATACACGAAGTAGGGCCGTGAATTTGAAGCCGCTATATAACGTATAGAAATTGAAGACAACTCATTTTTATCTATTCAACCCATTAATGTGACTCTTACAGCCCCATCCCCAGAGGCGAAGAGAAGATGGGCCAACCTCTAAAGGAGATGCTGATACAATGCAATCAGTATATAAAAACTCGACTAAATACATACCCTTGTAATTTATTTATCTATACTAGTACAAAATAAAAAAAAACCTTTCGGCGCGAATGTAAAAATAGATTTTTGAAACATATTGCCTGAGGGGTCGGAGTTAAAAATTCATGTCGGCGAGTTTGTACCTAAGTAAATAAAATCATCAATTCATTAAACGATTAAAAAATAAAAACAATTTGAAATGTAAACTTTAAATAATATCAAAATAAAACAAACTATATATAGATATATAATACCAGTTATGTATTTATTAAAACTTGTTTGAAAAAATGAGGACAGTCTAATGTTGCATGTTCGAATTTTGAGTGTATTTGTCTTCTATGTTGACGATTTTTGCTGGTAATGTGACGTAACAGTGACGTTTAATTTTGTTACAGACCAAAACCGGAGCGAATCTCCATTATTAATAGATATTAATATCGGTGTCCTTAATCTTCGCCTGTTATCATCTTCCAACATTCCCTGGTTAAAAATAAGACCGTCCAAATCGTCCAAGATGAAATGCAATTCTGATTATCTGGTGTGCTTATCAGCGAATTATTATTTTCTCATGGATGTTGTCACCTGAGCTAAATGATGGCCATTCCGTTTTTATATAAAAAGTACATGCTACATGTATTTTGTTCTAAGAAATAAAGAGATTTTTTCGCGTTATTCCTATAACTCCAACATAACTAAAGCGAACCAATCTTGACTGATGAATTATTATTTTCCCATTCAACTAACCCTAAACCGTAACCCTAACCCCGTCTTTTTTTCTAGTAGATCAATAAATAAAACAAATAATTTATCAGTCAAGAGTAGTTCCCCTTTATTATGTTGGATATATGAAATAACCGATTTTAGCAAGTCTTTCTGTACTTAGTTATGAAGAATTACGACAGTTCCATAAATCTTTATGATTTTGTTTGATTAATTAATTATACACTTAATCAGCACAAAAAATTAATAATTGCCTTTGTGTGTTTCTTAATCATATATATTAATGTATATATGCAAGATTTCCTCTCAGAATGACATATATTTCGGAGTTATAACTCGACACGCTCGTACCATGAGCTTCCTTTAACACACACACACATAACAATATATAGTATGTATCTATATGTATCTATATATGTGTATATATATAGATATATCTTATATAATAGAGATTGTGAGTTTGTAACCGAAACTATATTACTATACAAATCACAATTCCCTTTGTTATTTACATCCACATTCTCCATGATTTTATTTTTTATTGAAAACCCAATATATTAATAAAATTGTTTACATCATTAAGACTGTAACCATATTTACATACTAAGAACATGCAATTGTATTTATATATACACAAAAATAGTGGTTTACAGAGTGAATGGTAAGGCTTTGATTTTAATTATAATATATGCTTAGTATTATTGATTTCTAATTGTTTGGTTTTATTCTTATTGAATATGAGCAAAAATCTCAGGAATAAATCTTAAAAGAAATCCATTAACAAGAGAAAAACTGTAATATTATCTTTACTTTCTATCTTAACTAAATTAGTTAATTAGGAAAATTTAAAAAGACAGACGGGAGTAATGTAAAATGATGAAGAGTTAGTTTCAAAGTTGTTCTATTTTTCAATCATACCCACTCTGTTCAAAATCTTTATCTGCATCTTATTTCAGTTTCATCAGCCTTTCTAATCTAATATATTTTATTATATTAAAACTTAAATACTAGCACCGGAGGGTGCAATATTTGCTAATATATCATATATATATATATATATATATAATTATTATATATATATTATATATATGAGGTGGACGATTCCTATAAATAAGTAATAAGCCACCAAGAATATTAAGCTGATCTTAACGAGTTGTAGTCAGTTAAACGTTCACGTGTGATATTCGAAAGTGTTAGCCAAAACTCCGCACGGATCAATATTCGCCAGAATTTCATAATCGAAAGACGCCATCACGACATTAATGGCCATTCCACTTAAACATTCTAATTTTAGATTATTTCCTCGTAATGACACGAAACAACATCTATATATAACTTCATGTGCCTGTGTTTGATAAGCTTTAATGAAATATGGCACTCCTGAATTTGGAGATTTAAAGGATATTGCGTTATATAAATTATTTATTAAATATGGCTTAGTGTTGGCAATGCATAAGGAATTAAACGTGCGAACCTACTACTTCGGTGGTTAGGATCTAATTTACATATGACTAACAATCTGGCTAAGTATTAAAGTATATACTAGCATAGGTACGTACCATCTGACGAGAGTTTAAGTTTTAAATGTAATAAAATATTATATTAAATTAGAAAGAGTAAAAATATTATTGTAGTGAGATAGCCAATGGCGTGTTATCTCATTTACATATGTGTATAAAGCAGGAGATATATCGAGATTGTTTAGAGGACTGGTATGAAATTAGCGACTTGATGCTAAGACCGGGCTACGATTACGCCCGAAGGATTATTGATACTACTACAACTGAGAATATGAAACCACACTACAACACATGGCGTTCCGTCGATAGGTTTACTCACATTAGAGTAATTATTTTAATAAAAAATTTAGAGAGCTAAAAAATAATATTAAATTAGAAAGAGTAAAAATATTATATAAACTTAGAAAGAGTAAAAATATATATTAAATTAGAAGAGTAAAAATATTTATATAAATTAGAAAGAGCATAAAAATATTATATTAAATTAAAGAGACTAAAAATATTATATTAAATTAGAAGACTAAAAATATTATATTAAAAATTAGAAGACTAAAAATTAATATTAAATTAGAAAGACTAAATATATATTAAATTATTGAAAGACTAAAAATTTATATTAAAATTAAAAAAGACTACAAAAATATCATATTAAATTAGAAAGACTAAATATTATATAAATTAAAAAGACTAAAAATATATATTAAATTAAAAGACTAAAATATTATATTAAATTAGAAAGACTAAAAATTATTATATTAAATTAGAAAGACTAAAAATATCATATTAATTAGAAGACTAAAAATATCATATTAAATTAGAAAGACTAAAAATATTATATAATTAGAAAGACTAAAAATATTATATTAAAATTTAAAAAGACTAAAAAATATTATATAAATTAGAAAGACTTAAAAATATATTTGGCATAGAAAGACTAAAAATATTATATGACAATTAGGACAACGACTAAAAAATATTATATTAAACTTGAAAGACAAAATATTATATTAATTAGAAAGATCTAATAAATATTATATTTAAATTAGAAAGACTAAAATATATATATTTAATTTAGAAAGGACTAAAAAATATTATATTAAAATTAGAAGACTAAAAATATATGGATAGAATCAGACTTAAAAATATTATATTAAATTAGAAAGACTAAAAACATTATATTAAATTAGAAAGACTAAAAATATATATTAAATTAAAAAGACTAAATATATTATATTAAATTAGAAAAGACTTAAAATATATGATTAGAAAGACTAAAAATAATTATATTAAATAGAAAGGACTAAAAATATTAGTATTAAATTAAAGAGTTAAAAAATTATAAATAAAATTAGAAAGACTAAAAAATTATATAATTTAGAAAAGACTAAATATATATATTAAAATTAGAAGGACTGAAAGTATTATAATAAATTAGAAAGACCATATTAAAATTAGAATATAAAAATATTATACATTAAATTTAAAAGACTTAAAAATATTATATTAAATTAGAAGACTTAAAAATATTATATTAAAATTAGAAGACTAAAAATATATTTGGATTAGAAAGACTTAAAAATATTATATAAATTAGAAAGACTAAAATATCATATAAAATTAGAAAGACTAAAAATATCATAATTAAATTAGAAAGACTAAAAATATCATATTAAATTAAAATACTAAAAAATATTAAATTAGAAAGACTAAAAATTATATTAAATAAAAGACTAAAAAATTCATATTAAATTTAGAAAGACTAAAAAATTAAATTGAAAGCAATAAAATTATGTATATGCTTTCTTTCAATTCGTACAGAATTAACATGATAGTATTAGAAATCAGTAACAGCAAATAATTATTATTAAACAGTTTTGTTAAAATCATTACACAACGATTAAATTTAAAAGACTGACAAAACTAAAATAAGAACGATATAAAAATATTACACTTATTTTAATGTCATTTTAATTGATTCTATACAAAATTATGTATATGCTTTTTTTTCAATACATTAGAGATAACATGATAGTATTACAAATCAGTAACAGCAAATAATGTATTTAATTAATCAGTTTTGTAAAAATATTACACAACGATTAAATTAAAAAGACTGACAAAACTAAAGTAGAACGAATAAAAAATATACATTTATTTGTAATGTTATTTTAATTTGATTTCTATATAAAATTATGTGAGTATAGATAAAAAGGATATGAAAACACCCCACAATGCTGTTAAAAGTCAAACCTTTTATAACATATTCATAGCTGATATTGAACAATATTTCGATTTTATAAACATCATCTTCAGAGCTTGTTTATACTCCGTATTATCAAGAGCGGAGACAAAGTCATATGATCTTGATAATACGGAGTATAAACAATCTCTGAAGAGATTTTTATAAAATCGAAAAATATTGTTCAATATTTTAGCAATGAAAATGTTATAAAATGTTTTCACTTTAACAGCATATGTGTTGTTTTCATATCCTTTTATCTATACTCATAACCGTCGGGTTCATTTACTTTCTTTTTGACTTATAAATTGTGTATAGGATTTTTTTTCAATACGTTAGAGAATAACATGATAGTATTAGTATCAGTTACAGCAACAATTATTATTAAAACCCAGTTTTGTTAAAATCATTACACAAATTATTCCCCCATTATATTAGTAAATTTTATTCTTGGAGATATATAAGACATATTTCAGATTATAAATTCATAAATGAATACGGGTAGTTTGTCGCAATTCATAACTCACCTATACTTAATAGAGACATCATATGAATAAAATGCTAATTAAGATTAAAATAATGAATATTCATAATCGTTGGGAATACCACTTAATACTAAGAAAATCGTGACATCAGTGCTGACGAGTTTCAATTACAGACAGTTGCCATTATCTCATATTATAATAAGATAAAGTAAAAGCAGGAGTCAAGTCAGTGGAGTAGCTATTTCGGTATCAGCTGGAGGCGAGGGAAGGGGGGGAAAAGAGTCTACCCCCTTTTCCCTAATGTTAGATTTAAGGAGTTTGTTTTTGTGTCACGGAAATAGCAGCCACCACACCTAGCTACAGCCCCACAATTTACCGCCAGATCAAGCTGTTCGCTCAGCTGGTGGAGCCGTATCGAACCCGGAATATTGTGGCCCTAGGCAAGATGTTCTGTACGTTCTCACAGTAGCGAGTACCCTGTCCAGATGAGAATAGGATAGACCACCAGAGAATGCGAGTAGAAAGGCAGAGGAGAGAGAGAGAGAGAGAGAAATGCATTGAGGAGAGAGAGAAGAGAGAGAGAGAGAGCAGGAGGTAGGGGAATGAAAGGAGATAAATGATTTAGCAGATTTCTATCAAATCTGTGTATTATTATGTTATACATTGTGTGGTTGTCACTGGCGGAAGTGTCACTATTGTCCTCATCGGCCACTTCCAGTAAAATCTCGTTCTTCTGATTAATCGTGAACTATACAAATATTCTAATTATAGGTAAGTACATAAATCATAAGCTGCTCAGTGAATTTATGTAACAATACACATAAATAGATTCTAAAATACCAAATGTCATTTTATTAAGTTAGATGTTCTAAAATAAGGAGATATATCAAAACAGTTCCAACACTATATTATAAATATGATATCAATAATAATAATAATAATATAATAATAATAATTACTATATAATTAATATATATATATATATATATATAAATATTATGATATATGGGAGAAAGAGAGCGAGACCAGTATGATAGATATATGGATGTGTGCCTGGGTGTCTCGTTCATATCTAGTTATCTAGTTATCTATCTGCGTTCGTGTTCATTCCATTATATCTATCATACTGTCTCCCTCTCTTTCTCCCATATATATAATTATATTATATATATATATTATATATATATATATATATAATATATATTATTATTATTATTATTATTATTCCTTATTATGATATCAATATTATAAATATAGTGTTTGAACTGTTTGAATATATCCCTTATTTAGAACATCTAACTTAAATAAAATGAACATTTTGTATTTTTTAGAATTCTATTTATGTTGTATTGTTACATAATTCATGAGCAGCTTCTGATTTATGTACTTACCTATAATTACGAATTTTGTAAAGTTCCGCAGAATCAGAAGCAACGAGGATTTTACTGGAAGTGGCCGTATGAGTGACAATAGTGACATCGCCAGTGACACCCACACAATCGTCATTAAACATAATAATACACAGATTTGATAAGAAATCTGCTTAATATCATTTATCTCCTTTCATTCCCCCGCTCTCTCTCTCTCTCTCTCTCTCTCTCTCTCTCTCTCTCTCTCTCTCTCTCTCTCTGCCCTTCTCTCGCATTCTCTGGTGGTCCTAAAATCCTATTACTCCAATCATGGACAGGGTACATCAGCTACTGTGAGAACCGGTTACAGAAACATCGCTAGGAGCCCAATATCCGGGTTCGTACCGGCTCTCACCAGCTGAGCGAACGCTTGGATCTGTGCGGTAAATTGTGGGCTGTAAGCTAGGTGTGGTGCTCTATCCGTCACAAAAACAAACTCCTTAATCTAAACTTAGGGGAAATTGGGTAGACTCCCTCGCCTCTCAGCTGATTACGAAAATAAGCTACTCCACTGACTTTGACCCTCTTTTACTTTATATCTTATTATAATAGAGATAATGCAACTGTCTGTAATTTGAAACTCCGCAGCACGATGTCACGATTTCTAGTAATTAAAGTGTATTCCCAACGATTATGAATATTCATATTTAATTCTTAATTAGCATTTTATTCGATTATCGATGTCTCTATTAAGTATAGGTGAACTATGTTAGATTTGCCGCAAACTACCCGTATTATTTATGAATTTATAATCCTGAATATGTCTTAATATATCTCTAAGAAATAAAATTTACAATAATATATGGTAGGAATAATGTGTAATGATTTTAACAAAACTGCGTTTAATAAATAATTATTTGCTGTAACTGATATCTATACTATCATGTTATTCTCTAACCGTATTGAAAAAAAATCCTATACACAATTTATAAGTCAAAAGAAAGTAAATGAACGCGCGGGACGGTATGAGTATAGATAAAAGGATATGAAACTAAACAACAATATGCTGTTAAAGTGAACATTTAAACTATTTTCATTGCTAATATGAAAATGAAAGAAAGTGTGCGTGTGTATAAAATCATCTTCAGAGATGCTTTATTACTCCGTATTATCAAGATCATATGACTTTTGTCTCCGCCTGATAATACGGAGTAATAAACAAGCTCTGAAGATGATGTTTATAAAATCGAAATATTGTTCAATTATCAGCTATGAATATGTTAATAAAAGGTTTTGACTTTAACAGCATATGTGGGGGTTTTCATATCCTTTATCTATACTCACATAATTTTATAAGAAATCAATTAAATAAACATTACATAAATGTATATTTTTTATTCTTCTACTTTAGTTGTCAGTCTTTTTAATTTAATCGTTTGTTAATGATTTTTTACAAACTGATTAATTAGATAATTATTTGCTGTTACTGATTTGTAATACTATCATGTATCTCTAATGTATTGAAAAAAAAGCATATACATAATTTTGGTATAGAAATCCAAGTAAAATGACATTATAAGTTGTAATATTTTATATCGTTCTTATTAGTTTTGTCATTCTTTTTAATTTAATCGTTTGTGTAATAATTTTAACAAAACTGTTTAATAAAATATTTGCTGTTACTGATTCTAATACTTCATGTTATTCTTTACGAATTGAAAAGAGCATAATACATAAATTTTATTCTTTCTTTTAAATTTATATGATATTTTTAGTCTTTCTAATTTAATATGATATTTTTAGTCTTTTAATTTTATATAATATTTTAGTCTTCTAATTAATAGATATTTTTAGTTCTTCTAATTTAATTGATTTTTTAGTCTTTCTAATTTAATATGGATATTTTTTAGTCTTTCTAATTTAATATGATATTTTTAGTCTTTCTAATTAATATAGATATTTTTAGTCTTTAATCCAATTATTTTGTTCTTTACTAATTTAATAAATATTTTTAGTTCTTTCTAATTTATATATATTCTTATAGTCCTTTTTAATTTAATATAATATTTTAGTCTTTCATTTTAATATGATATTTAGTTCTTTCTAATTTAATATAATATTTTAAGCCTTTCTCTAATTTAATATAATATTTTTAGCTTTCTAAATTATATAATATTTTTAGTCTTCAATGAATATAATATACTCTTTCCTAATTTAATATAATATTTAGTCTTTTCATAATTTAATATAATATTTTAGTCTTCTAATCCAATATATTTTTAGTCTTTCTAATTTAATATAATATTTTTAGTCTTTTTATTAATTATAATATTTTTAGTCTTTCTAATTTAATATGATGTTTTAGTTTCTAATTTTAATATAATATTTTTAGTCATTCTAATCCAACTATATTTTAGTCTTTCTAATTTAATATAATATTTTTAGTCTTTTTAATTTAATATAAATATTTTTAGTCTTTCTAATTTAATATGATATTTTAGGTCTTTCTAATTTAATATAATATTTAGTCTTTCTAAGTTATATAATATTTTTAGTCTTTCTAATTTAATATAATATTTTAGTCTTTTCTAATTTCATATAATATTTTTAGTCTTTCTAATCCAATATATTTAGTCTTTCTAATTTACTTAATATTTTTAGTCTTTTTAATTTAATATAATATTTTTTAGTCTTTCTAATTTAAGTATAATATTTTTAGTCTTTCTAATTTAATATGATATTTTTAGTCTTTCTAATTTAATATTGATATTTTAGTTCTTTCTAATTTAATATAATATTTTTAGTCTTTTCCTAATTTAATATAATATTTATAAGTCACTTTTAATTAGTATAATATTTTTAGTCTTTTATTTAATATAATATTTAGTCTTTCTAATTAATATGATATTTAGTCTTTAATTTAATATAATATTTTAGTCTTTCTAATTTAATATACTATTTGTCTTTACTAATTTAATAATATTTAGTCTTTCTAATTTAATATAATATTTTTAGTCTTCTAATTTAATATAATATTTTTTAGTCTCTTAATTTAATATAATATTTTGTAATCTTTCTAATTTATATAATATTTTTTACTCTTTCTAATTATATAATATTTTACTCTTCTAATTTAAATATAATATTTTTACTCTTTCTAATTTAACATATAATATGTACTCTTTCTAATTTTAAATAATTTACTCTAATGTGGAGTCCAACCTAGTCGCACGACGCCATTGTTGTCAGTGTGGCTTTCATATTCTCAGTTGTAGTAGTTATCAATTAATCTTCGGGCGTAATGCGGTAGCCCAGCGTTCTTAGCCATCAAGTCGCTAATTTCATTACCAGTCCTCTAAACAATCTCGATTAATATCTCCCTCGCTTTAATACACATAGTAAATGAGATAACACGCCATTGGCTACTATCTCACACAATATATTTTTTACTCCTTTCTAATTTAATATAATATTTTATTACATTTAAAACTTAAATACTCTCGGTCAGATGGTACTACTATGCCTGAAGTATATACTTTGGGCCCTACTTAGCCAGATTTGTTAGTCATATGGTAAATAGATCCTAACACGAAGTAGTAGGTTCGCACGTTAATTCCTTAGCATTTAGCCAACACTAAGCCATATTTAATAAATAATTATATTAACGCAATATCCGGTTATCTCCAAAATATTTCAAGGGAGATGCCAAACATATTTCCTTTAAAGCTTATCAAAACACAGGCACATGAAGTTATATATAGAATGTTGTTTTCGTTTCACTTACGAGCGAGAATAATTCTAAAATTAGGAATGTTCAGTGGAATGTGCCATTATATTCGTCGCATGGCGTCTTTCGATTAGAAATTCTGTGCGAATATTGATCCGTGCGGGCAGGTTTTTGGCTAAACACTTTCGAATATCACAGTGAAACGTTTAAACTGACGTACAAACTCGTTAAGATCAGCTTTAATATCTCTGGTCCGCTTATTAACTTATTTCATAGGAATCGTCCACCTCATATTATATATATATATATATATTTATATAATATAATATATATACTATATAGCCCAAAATATATGCACCCTCCGGGTGCCTAGTATTTAAGTTTTAATATAATAAAATATATTAGATTGAACCAGGCCTGATGAAAATCTGAATAAGAATGCAGATAAAAAGATTGAACAAGAGTGGGGTATGATTTGAAAAATAGAACCAGACTTGTGAACTAACTCTTCCATCATTACATTACTCCCGTCTGTCGTTTTTTAAATTTTCCTAATTTAAACTTATTTAGTTAAGATAGAAAGTAAAAGAATAATATGTACAGTTATTTCTTCTTGTTAATGGATTTCTTTTAAGGATTATTCCTGAGATTGCTCATATTCAATAAGATAAACCAAACAATTTAGAAATCAATAATACTACAGCATATAGTGTGATTAAATCAAAGCCTTACATTCACCACTGTTAAAACCAGCTATTTTGTTGTATATATCTAAAATACCAATGCATGTCTTAGTATGTAAAATATGGTTAACATGTCTTAATGATGTAAAACAATTTTTTAATAATTGGGTTTTCAATTAAAAAATAAAAATCATGGAGAATTGATGTAAATAACAAGGGAATTGTTGATTTGTTATAGTATATAGTTTTCGGTTACAAACTCACAATCTCTAATTATAATAAGATTATATATATATATATACACATATATAGATACATATAGATACATACATAATATTATATTGGTGGTGTGTGTGCTAAAGCGCGAAGCTCATTGGTACGAGCAGTTCGAGTATACTCCAAAATATAGCATTCTGACGAGCGAAATCTTGCATAGTATACATTAAATATACTATGCATAAGAAACACAAAAGGCAATTATTAATTTTTGCTTGATAAGTGATATAATTAATAATCAAGACATTTTAATCATAGATTTTATGGAACTGTCCGTAATTCTTCATAACTAATTACTAGAAAGACTTGCTTAAAATCGGTTATTTCATATAACTCCAAAAACATAAAATAAAAGGGAACTACTCGTGACTAATAAAATTATTTGGTTATTATTGATTACTAGGAAAAAAAGACGGGCATTCAGGTTACGGTTAGGCCGTTAGTTGAATGCGGGAAAATAAATAATTCATCAGTCAAGATTGGGTTCGCTTTAGTTATGTTTGAGTTATAGGAAATAACGAAATCTCTTATTTCTTTAGAACAAAATACATGTAGCATTGTACTTTCTTTTATAATAAAAAAACGGGATGGTCCATCAATTTTAGCCTCACGGGTGGACAACATCCATGAGAAATAATAATTCGGCTATAAGCAATCACCAGATAATCATGAATCTGCATTTCATCTTGGACGAATTTGACGGTCTTATTTTTAACCAGGGGTGCTTGGAAGATGATACAGGCGGAAAGATTAAGGAACACCGATTATTAATAGTCCTATTAATAATGGATATTCGCTTCCCGGTTTTTTCCTGCTAACAAAATAACGTCACTGTTTACGTCACATACGGCGAGAAGAGTGCGTCATAACATAGAATAAATACACTCAGAAATTCGAACATGGCAAACATCATAGACTGTCCTCATTATTTTTTCAAAACAAGTTTAAATATAATAACATAACTAGTTTATATATCTATATTAGTTTGTTTTATTTTGATATATGTAAAGTTTACATTTCAAATTGTTTTTATTTTTAATCGTTTAATGAAAATTTGATGATTTTTATTTACTCTAGGGTACAAACTCGCCGACATTGATTTTTAAACTCCGGACCCCTCAGGCAATTATGTTTCAAAAAATCTATTTTTACATTCGCCCGAAGGTTTTTTTTATTTTTTGTACTTAGTATAGATAAATAAAATTAGCATTATTTACTCTATTTAGTCGAGTTTTTATATACTGCATTGCATTGTATCAGCCATCTTCCTTTAGAGGTTGGCCCATCTTCTCTTCGCCTCTGGGATGGGGGCTGTTAAGAGTCACATAATGGGTGAATAGATAAAAATGAGTTTGTCTTCATGGGCGTAGGCGGTTATTATAGGCGGCTTCAAATTCACGGCCCTACTTCGTGTATCTGTAACGTAGCGTTGGTATCGTCACTAACACTAGCACAGATATATTGTAGTGGTCGCTTAATGAAATCACAGCCACATGCTTGCCTATCAGTAGAGTTGACTTAGTTCTCTCATCGGCTCTGACGTGGTGCGTGCCACTACTGTTGCCTGGAGATGACTAGCGTTTAGGGAGTGGAGGGAGCGGCGTGACGGGCTCACAGCCATCGCGCTGTGACGTGAGTGGCGGTCCACTCACTTGTCTTTCCGTTCGCTGTCTCCTGTCTGACTGATAACTGACGGCTCGATATACTCAGGCCCTTTATATTCATATACACTCCCTACGCATCTTTATCTTTTGACTGTAACGGACTCCTGCTATATATTTCTTTATCCTCCCCCATGCCTTCTTTGACCGGAAAGCTTGCTTCTCTCGTTTTCTTAACTTCTTTGTCCTCCTCTCTACTTGGGAAAAAAAGTCCTCGCGGCTCATTTTTGTCGTCTTCTTGTTTCGCGCGATACAATATTACGGACAGGTTGACATGACGTAAAATCCACCCAAACAAACCTCAACCTACATTCGGTGATTGTGGTGTACCCGTTAGAGGTACCATCTATTTGGCTGAATAAATTATTAAAAAATAAGCATTAAACGTGTTTTCAAAATGAACAAGCACTTCTTCAGGTATTATTTACCAGTATTCTTTTTTACAATTTTTACCCAACCCCTTCAAACGGCAGGATGTTGACACAATGGTCAATTCTTAAGCGGAATTGAACAGATTTCAATTCAGCATTTTCCTTTTCTAGGACATGTTACTAGCCAAGGTTCTAACGAGCCCAGTCTATTCCTACTATTAGATTGCATACCTCTTCCTAAGAGTATTAGCTTCTATGACGAAATGCAAATAGTTGTCCAGCGATGGAACTCAGTGCTCGTATGAGTCCATTCTCCTACGGAATGAATACACAAGATAATTCGTTGCGTGTCTATACATATTTTTATTAAGACATAGAAGTATTCCTTTTTATATATATTCAACAAACAACCCCCCTCGCATACGTGCAGGATAGAGATTGACGGCAATGTCACTTCGTTTTTAAGCGGAGCTTTATCAGATTTGAATTCAGAGTTTTCCTTCCTCTTCAGGATTTGAAACTCGTTTCCATATTTCATTGCCTACGACTCTAAACATTACACCATGCCACCAAAAGTATTCTTCATATACATAAACCCCCCCCCCGTTTTTTTTGCCCGAGGAATCCACAAGAGCACCAGGACCATACAGCCGTCGGCTGAGGGCTTTAAATAGACGACCCTGCACCTATGCAGCAAGGGCTTAGGACTCCCTCAACTGGATACCTGTTGACGGTGGCGGACCGTGATGCTTAAGGACGAACACTTGGTGGCACTTTGAGCAGTCCCGTAGCATGCCAACTCTCCCCCTTAGACCTTTACTTAGGTTTCTAGTGAGGACGCTCTACCAACCGAGTTGGAAATAAGAATTGTTTGGCGTCGTATTCAAATATTACCTCCTTAGCATAAATAGAAAAAAATCTTTTAGAAAGAAAGTTGATAATTCTCAGCTTTAGCATTAATAATAGAAGATAATTAATTCTAACATAGTTAAATGTCTAACACAATAACTCTTCCGTCACTTACTCTCTCATTTTACTCGTACATAGAGAGGGTGAGAGTAATGGTAGAATGATAAAGAGCGGGCGGGTCAGTTGTTGCACTTAATGCCTAATTACGACTAATTAAAACCCCAATTAAACTGATTATTCTTTTCAAACAATAAGTTAGTTCTAAAACCAAGAAAATATCTTAGTATAAATATTGTGTGTCCTTAGCCATAAATAGAAAAAAAAGCCTTTAGGAAAATGGAAAGTGATAATCTCAGCTTTAGTATAATAATAGAGATAATTTAATTTTAACATAGTTTTAAATGTCTAACAGAATAACTCTCCGTCATTACTCTCTCATTTCTTACTCGACATATGAGAGGGTGAGAGTAATGTTAGAATTGATAAAGAGGACGGGTCAGTGGTTTACTTAAATTGCCTTAATTACGACTAATTAAACCAATTAAACTGAATTTTTTTCAACAATTTAACTAGTCCTAAAACCAAGGAAATATCTTTAGTTATAAATATTGTTGTCCTTAGCATATAATAGAAACCCAAGCCTTTTAGGAAAGCGAAAGTTGATAATCTCAGCTTTAGTATAATAATAGACGATAGATTAGAATATATGGCATACATAGATAAATCGTCAGGGGTGACCTAAAGTTCGCGGTAGCAACCCGAACAGCAAGGAAGCGTCTATCCCCTTTTCACTAGCGCTGGACCAAGCGCAAAATAAATGAATTTCAATGCTCCACCTCTAATTTAAAATAATAATCTGCATAGAGTTGTTTATATTCTTTTCTGATTCGCCGAATTATTTATACAATTCCATTCGAGACATTTCTGGCCGATACCGAAGGAAGATAAATTTTTTCGTCGCCAAGACATTATATCAGTGATCCGGACTAAATGTCTTTTATGAGTACATCTTAGTCTGAGTTGGATACCAATACTAAAAGTCTTACCCCTTCGTGGTAGCAGGCAGTTTTAATATGTTATAGGCTCTCCTAATAGAAACTTCCTTTCCCGCCACAACATACTAACTTAGTCCACCCGCGCCAACCCCAACTAGCGACCCAGCATAATCCCAGAGAACTGCCGAAATAATCGTTTAATGATTTGGTCGAAATACAACTTTGCATCGAATTCGTCATTTATCGGCTCTTGTTGTGCGCGTTCGGAATTAAATGCGCTGTTTATATCTCTTTCTATACAGATTTACTACGTCTGTTTCTTCTTTTCTATGTTCTTGTTTGTGTATTTCTACTAAAATTGTCACTATGTTACACAGCGGAGCGAGCACTCACACACACACACACACACACACACACTCACACACACACAAGTACACACATATATATATGATATATATATGCGATATATATATATGGATATATATGCGCTATATATATATATGGATATATATATGGATATATATATATATATATATTATAATAGTATATATATATATAAAAATAGTATATATATATATATGGAATCTATATATCCATTATAATTATATCCATATATATCCATATATATCCACTATTATTTATTATATTATGCTCCCATATTTGGCTTGAGCACTTTAATTAGAAGGATTTAATTGCAAAATTCACACCGTATCGGCATACAGCATAAAACCTCGCTCTACCTTACATAAACAAAGTTTGAGACCTCTAGTGAATTTCATTTCCGCTTAGAAATGTAGCGTTATAATAGTCTCTATAGTTTTTACAGCTGCTTGTGGCCGCCTACGCGTTAAGAGGTTGGCGAACGAAAGTTCATTCGGTCTCGAACCCTGGCCAGAGGTAGCTGTTAAACGGTTATGACCACACTGATGAGGAGGTGATACCTCGAAAACACGTGTCTGTGGATTATTTATTATATATTGGATATATATGAGATATATATAATAATATTATGTATATATGGATATATATGGTATATATATAAAATTATAATGGGAATGTATGTATATATATATTGGATATGGATATATATATTACATTATGGATATAGTATTATATAATATATATATACCTATATATATATGGATATTATATATAGATATATATATATATATATATATGGATATACTCCATATATATGTATCATATCCATATATGATATAATTATTCATATATATGTTATATGGATATGAATATATAACTTATATATTGGATATATAGAAACACACACACACACACACATATTATTATATATAATATATATATATATATATATATGCTGTGTTGTGTTTGTGTGTGTGTGATGTGTGTGTATAAATAATAGTGATAAAAGAAAAAGCAATAAAACTAGAATAAGGAGTAAAAAAAACATTAAAATTGTTACGGAATGCTTTTGTAATTGTTTATGAAATGCTTTATAAATGCGAAGCACAAAATAATAGGCCAAATATATTTCTTCTCCAAAAGAAATAGGGATTTATCAAACGGCCCGTAGAGAAGGCGAGCCCAACCAGCCTTGACACAACAAATAACCACCTGCTGAACTTTAGTTTGGACTTTCGGTTTTTTGCTGCTATTGTTTACTCCTCCGATTGCTTTTTCTTTTATACTGAGTTTCAAATTGTGGTATTTTTTTTATACATACTTTGTTATAATTTAAACCCTAACCTAATTGTCTTAGTCAACCAGTAATTAATTACCTATGTAACAACATACCCTATCCCTCGCTAACACCTCAAACACATTCAAATATTTACTAGCCTCTTCCCTCCTGCCCTCCTAAACTAACACCCCACCCACCCAAAAAATCAGAGATTGTAAACCATTGTTTCTTGGAAATTTTCAGTTAATATCCCTGATTTTGCTCATAGCCATAAGATCCATACAGCTTAATCCAGTTGAATAATTAAACACTGCAATTAAGCCAATTTTAAAGTTTTTCCTTATATTTATATTAATATCATATATATATATATATATAAATATATATATCATATATATATTATATATATATGGAGGCGCCGTGCGTGCTAGTTGGTTAAAAGTCGTGGAAAAGTGCCCCTCGTCGATTCAATTTCCTTAGACGACACTGTCTGGAATTTCTCATAGCACTAATACCCTTGGAAGTATGAATCCATATATCTCTCCCCTCTAGCTATGGACGTTTAAATAGTAGGGCAGACTGCGGCCCTTCCAGCCTTGGGTGTAACCTAAACCGTCTAGTAGAGGGATTAACTACTTTGAATTCAAAATTATTGAGGTCGGTCGTTGATTTGGCGTTTGTCGGCAACCCTTTACCCTGCACCAATTCTTTCCTATCGACTGTGACAAAAAGTGTGGATGGCGTCCAACACAAGCCTTCACCACTAAAAAACAAATCACTTGTGGGTGTTTATTGTGTGTTACGAACCCTCATCGTCGAAAATCGACGCGGAGAGCTCCATTAATATACTATATATAATATATATATATAAGTCAATCATCCACAGACACGTGGTTTTCGAGAGTTTACTTCTTATCAATGCGCTTACAATTTTAACAGCTACTATAGCCGGGGATCAAAAGACCCGACAGAATTTTCGTTTGCAAAGCTCCTTTACCCCTTGCGCCCATCAAGGTGCTGCTCTAGTGCTAGGTTCCTCTAGTGAACAATTAATTGATAATCCTACGGGGAATTTTTTTTACAATCACCACGAGAACTCCACATATAATTACGTTTGGAATAGCATCACATGCTGATTTTTATTTATTTACATTGTTATTCCTAAAGAACGTTCAGTTGAAAAACGCGTAAACTACATCATCGAATTACTCTTAGTCCTTCAATATTCCGACCGTTATCATCTTGCAACACCCTCTGCGCTTGAATTGAAAATATATATCTCTCCAAATCGTCTCCCAAATGCAAAAATTTAAAATCCCCTTGATATCTGGCATTGCTTATCCGCCTGACCATTCTCATTTCTATAGCTATAAAACAGACAATTTCACTCCTTTTATAATGAAGGAAGAAAAGGCTAAATAACTTGTTAAGAAACCAGCATATAGCGTATATAATTAAATTTATACATGAACACGATCTCTAACTCTAAGCATAGGACTGGTTGACATGCTCCAAGCCCTACTTAATTCGTAGAACAGGCAACGAAGATATGTCATAAACCAAGAATAAAGCAGCGGGTTTGGGCTGGTTTGTTTTTGTTTTACCATATCAACCTATGTGGGTCATTTAATGCCGATAACGTTTGAAATCAAAATTTCATTCTTATTGGATTAACTCAATTTTTTTTACAAACACATTTTTCTTTTGACCCATGGATGGACCGCCTAACAAGTACTTACCACCCCGGGTCAGGAGTGGCACCACGCGAACAATGGTGGATGAAGGGCGCCTCACGTTCCCAAACGTCCCAGACTGGAACCACGACGATTCAGATAGAGTTTAAAACGTCATCCAGGACACGAAAACCCTCAGCACAGCCTTCTAGCCACGCATTGATAAAAAGGGTTAGGCTTGCATAGGCAATAGGTTGCGGGCACATTCATATAGGTTACTACGAGCTTGGGACCTGACTAGCGCATTGATCGGAGGGGGCTTCTCGACCGTCCATCAGCCCAGTAAGGCCCAAAGTGAAGTATTACCATGTTATTAACTGCTAACAGACCATCTAGGTTCCATCCTTAAGCATCACGGCGCGGTCACCCACGACAAACTGGTGCGGCCCCACTTTGCGGGTTAGTGCGCTTCTGCAGAGGTGCAGTCTGCTGTATTTCTAACTTCTCCAGTCGGACAGGGCGTTAAAATCTGGTTGACAAGCAGCGAAACCCTATTCTATCCTTCGTATTAAAACTAGAAACATATGTCGTAATCTATTATAATGGAGATTGTGGCGTTTTTTCTCGTCTGTAACCGAAACTATATTAGTATACAAGTCACATTCTCTTTTGTTATTTACAATCACATTCTCCATGATTTTATTTTTTATTTAAACTTCAATCATTATAAAATTGTTTTACATCTATTAAGACTGTTGGACTATATCTACATACTAATAACATGCAATTGTACTTAATATATACACAAAATTAGCGCTTCACAGTGTGACGGGAAGGCCTAATTTGCATATTCATCTTAAAAATGTGATTTTAATAAAATATATGCTTAGTATTATTTGATTTCTAATTTTTGGTTTACTATAATGAATATGAGCAAAAATACTCGGAGGATAAATTCCTATAGAAATCCCATTACACAAGAAGAAATCATCTGTAATTTATTCTTATACTTTCCATTTTACTCAAATAGTTAAATTAAGAAAATTTACCAATGAAAGACGGGAGTAATGAAAATGATGCGAAGAGTTAGTTTCAAAGTCTTGTTCTATTTTTCAATCATACCCCGCTCTGACACTTCCCTAATCTTTTTTATCTGCATGCTTATTCAGATTTCATTAAGCATTTCCCAATTTAATATAATATTTTATTTACATTAAACTTAAATACTTGCACCCGGAGGGGTGGCATATATTGGCTAGTCCATAATAAAAGAGCAGGAGTTATTGAAAATGTCATATCAGTTGACACAATAAACTGAGTAACGCAGACAAAACTAAAAAGGAAAAAAACAATATTAAAACTACTTTTTCTCTAATTGTGGAAGCTGGACGCAGAAATATGGAAATTTGATTAAGGACACTTCTCAGACGATGTAGTATTTTAAATACTTTTAATATTAAACTCATTTTAATTAATTTATCTTATTTTTCATTTAATATTTATTACTTCTAAAGTCTTAATTGTTCTAGTGATTTGCGCTAGCAATCTTAAAATGAAAAGTGGGTAGATATATATATATATATATATATAATATACATAGTATATATATATATATGTGGTGTGCCTGTGTGTGATGGTGCTGTGTGTGTGTGTGTGTGTCGTGTTGAGAGCAATGAGAGAGAGAAGGGAGGTACTGATAGAGAGAGGCAGACAGAAAGACTTGAGGGACTGACAGAGAGAGCACAGGCTTAGAGAAACAGCAATGGGACTGAAAAAGGTGTGTGATAGGAAGAAGAGGAGCAGAGAAGAGAGGGTGGGAGAGAGAGAGTGCGAGAGAGAGAGGTAGAAAGGAGTTCGCTATAATCTAGACAGACACCAACAGTAGAAAAGACCTGACTAGAAGAACAAAGAAAACAACGGGAACCTATGTAATATGAAACCGCGCACGCGATACGCGCACCACGTATGCTGACCTACACATAAATTACATATGCATCCTCTCGTGAACGCACTGCGAGCTACACTCAAATAATATATGCATATTAAACCTCTGAACTCCCTCAAGAAAGCCATACCGTATCGAACCGTTTGTGTCGTAGTAGCGTGCGCCGAGCGGTGCGCGACTGACAAGACTCACATACAGTAAGCTACGACCGTCACGGATGAATGGCAGTGGTGTTATCTTATGCAACACACAAACAATAATAATATAAAGAAACCCATAGCTCCACTCTAATGAAACGAGCGAATATACAAAGAAATTATGCACGAGAGAGAATGCTTGAACAGATTCTAAGTAAGTTGCCAGCGCCATACCACAAACACAATAAGACCGACTCTCTTGCACGTATAGGTGCGAAGTGCGCACACTCTATGTCGATGTAATATAAGAGATAATACAACATAACATAACAATATAATATCTCGAGAACAAATGCACGCTCTCCAAGATATAATAATAACTGGGTAGAGGGAAGCAGACCCTACTGTCTCGCAAGCGACACGACGATATAGGTGACATGGCATCTACAACAATATATCAGTAAGAGAGCAAAAACGAGACATACGAGATTAATAAATGAGAGAGAGAACATCCTATATCTCTATAAAAATATAAGAATGAATAGATAGAGAGAGATCCTGATCGTATGAACATAAATGCAAACGAAGAGAGAAAGAAGACACCTATTATAGACTAACAGACTACGTAAGAAGAGATAATATAATCACTAGCCTATTGAAAACAACAGTCTCTTCTCGTGGGTGCGCGTGGGCTGCTGCTGTGTGTTCTTCCAAGCTGTTGGCTTTTCACATAGCGCTAATACCCTTGGGAAAGTATGTAATCCATATATTCTCCCTCCAGCCTATGGTTTAAATAGTAGGACAACACTGTGACCTTCTGTCTTGGTAGGTAACCAGTCTTAGGAGGCGATGACTTCTGAATTCAAGGTGTCTCTGGCCAGGTCTGTCGTTAAATTTGGGGTTTGTGTGGCAAACCCTTGCCTGCACCCCAATCTTTCTATCGATGCGTGCCGTCTGAAAAAGTGCGGATGGTCCAACACAAGCCATTCACCACTATAAACAACATTGCGGGTGTAAAGGGTACGCGAGATAAATCGTGAAGCGATCGCGTGCGAGTCACAAGACAGTACACCGATCCGGGGTACGATATCACCGACCAGAGTAGTGTATGAGAATATACAGATTTATATACTATACTTTATATATATATACTGAATATCTCCCTACTCTCTCCTCTCTCCTCTTTCTTTTTCCCTACTCTCCCTCTCTTCTCTCTCTTCTCTCTCTCCTCTCTCTACTATTTCTCCTTATCTGCCGTAAAGCGAAACTCCCTTTCTACCCTCTCTCTCTCGCACTCTCTCTCTCCCCCTCTCTCTCTCTCCCTCTCTTCTCTCTCACACACTTTCAGTCCCATTCTGTCTTCTCTACCATGTTCGTCCTCTGTCAGTCCCTCGAGTCTTTCTGCTCTGCCTCATCTCTATCCAGTTACCCCTTCTCTCTCTCTCTCTCACACCACACCACACACACACACACACACACACACACACACACAAGTAGTATATATAATATAATACCTATATATATATACTATATATAATATAGGTGAGTGACCCACTTTCTAATTTTAATGATGCTAAGCGCAAATCACTAACAATTAAGACCATAAAAAATAATAAATAAACCTCCATCACACAATATAAAAAATATAACACACAAATCATACCCGCACGAAAGCTAGGGGTGATGGCCAGCAGTAAAGGTATAATAGATAATATTAACGAAGGAATGCACAACTACTCTAGACTATACACGGCTCCGTGCATTCGATATATATAATCTATAATATATTCGCTGCTCTCCGGCTAACTGCAGTATAATATATATATATTAATAACATACGAAGACGAACCTAGATATATCAATATAAATATCATATATGAAATATATGAACAACTGACTACAATACGAATAATAACAACTGAAATGAGTCGTAAAATAATAATATCCAGTATTAAAATCATCTCTTCCCTGCAGAGTGTCTCTCAATCAAATCTTTCAACAACTATGTTCTCTCTCAGCTCCTCGATACTATCTTAGATTCAAAAAAAGTAGTTTAATAGTTTTCCTTTTCAGTTGTCTGCTGTTATCAAGTATTGTGTCAACTGATAATGACTAATTTCAAAGCAGTCCTCCTGCTCTTTTATTAGGACTAGCCAATATATGCACCCTCCGACGCTCCTATTTAAGTCTTTTACTCGTAATCTCAAAATTATTCTAGCTGAAGCTCCCACACGCTTAAATTGGAAATCCTAATGAAAAAATGAATAAGAATGCCAGATAAAAAGATTGAACAGAGGGCGGTATATTTGAAAAATAGAACAACCTTTGAAACTAAACTCTATCCATTCATTTTCATTACTCCCGTCTTTCGAGGTCGCGTGTAAATTTTCTTAATTTAACTATTTAGCTTAAAATAGGAAGTAAAGAATAAAATTACAGATATTTCTTCTTGTAATGGATTTTCTATTAGGATTTATCCGAGATTTTTGCTCATTATTCATTAAGATAAAAACCAACAATAGAAAATCAATCAATACTAAGCATATATTTATAAAATCAAATTTTAAGATCAATATGCCGCAAAATTACCTTTCCCGTTCCACACTGTGACACGCCTATTTTGTTGGTAATATAATATACACAGTTGTGCGCGCGAGTGATAAATAACCTTCAACAGGTAAATATGACAGATATAGTCCACACAAGATACGAACTTCCTTCGACTCTACAAACAATTTTAATTAATGCATTGAAGTTTAAATAAAATGAAACTTCACATGAGCGCCAGAAGTGTGATTAAATAACACAGCAACCGCAACTTGACTGTTATACTCGAAGTCTAAGCTTTCGTATACCAGAATGCCTGCAAACCACTACAGAACAGACATCACTGCCATCCGTGATCGAGAACTGTGATGTAGCGTGGTAGTATTGTTTAAGTACAAATGTGGAGGAGATTGTCTCTCTCAAAATATAGATCCCGCGATCTAAGGACACGTGGCTCCGGTAAGTGACCGACTTAGCGCAAATATCAAGATATAGTACACAGTCCTCCTCAACATAAGCAGAAGCTACCATCACCTTACTTCATGTAAATATCAAGAAGTACCAGTGGAAAGAGCATGTACTCCTCTAATATGCTACACACAATGACCGACTCTATCTAATATCTTAGCAGTTAATCACACATGGAATACTTTCACTTTGGCGCCTTACTTGCGGCTAGATGGACGTCGGAGAGCCCCCTCGATCAACTCGCGTATTCCAGTGTCAAGCTCTAGTACCTATAATGATTTGCCCCAACCCTATTGCCCTTATGGCAAGCCCCTAAACATTTTATCAATATGCGTGCTAGAGGCTGTGGCTGAGTGTTTCGTCTGTCCTTGGGAATGACGTTAAAACTCTATCTGATCGCTGTGGGTTCCAGTTCTGGACGTTTGGGAACGTGGCACTCGCCCACAATATACAAATCCCATTGTATCCCTGGTACCAACTCTGACCCGCGGTCGGTAGTACCTGTCTTATGGCGTCCATGACCAATGCGGTCAAATAGAAAGAATGTGCTTTGTAAAACAAATGAGTACCCTCTCACCAGAATGACACTTTACTTTCAAAACGTTCATCAGGCGATAAATGACCCACATAGGTTGGAATATGCCGTAAAACAAACAAAACCAACCCAAACCCGCCTCATTTATCTGGTTTAGAACAATCTTACGCTTCCTGCTTTACTACCGAAACATAAGTAGGGCTAGGCAGCATGTCAACCAGGTCTATGCTTAGTAGGTTAGGAGAATCGTGTTCATTATAAATTATTATATACCTATATGCTGGTTTCTTACACAGAAAAAATTAATTTTTAGCCTTTGCTTCCTCATATCTAACGTAAAAAATGAAACTTGTCTGGTGCCCTGAATAATGAGCTTAGAAATGGAGAATCCAGCGGATAAGCAAACTCCAGATAATTCAGATATTTAAATTTTTGCCATTTTGTGACGATTTGACGGTCTCATTTTTAACCAGAGGGTGTTGCAAGATGCATAACGGTCGGAATATGAAGCAACAAGAGTATTTCATATGTAGTTACCCGTTTCAAACGCTGAAACGTTCTTTAGGAATAAAACAATGTAAAATAAAAAAACAACATTGATGCTATTCCGAAACGTTAATTATATTATGGAGTATCATCTGGTGATTGTTACAAAAAAGATTCCCGTAGGAGTATGATCAATTAATTGTACCAACCCCAGACCGCTGACAGCCTACTGACTGCGCGCAGAGGGTAAGGAGCTGGCAAACGCAAATTTTCCTGTCGGGTTATTTGACCGGCTTATAAGTCAGCCTGTTAATAATGTCAAGCCCGCCATTGAATAGGAAGTAAACTTCGAAAACACGTGTCTGTGGATGATTGCACTTATAATATATATATTCATATATATATATTTATGCGACTCCTCCCGTCAGTGATATTTTCGACGTCCATGAGGGTATCGTACTACACAATAACACACCCACACATGTGATTTGTTTATAGTGTGAAGCTTGTGTATGGACGCATCCCACACATTTTTACTCACAGTCGAATAGGAAAGAATGGTGCATTATAGGGTTGGCCAACAAACCCAATCAACGACCGACCCTCAATAATTTTGAATTCAGAGTTATCCCTCATACTAGACTTCGTTGGAGCGTACCCAAGGCTGAAGGGCCCAGTCTGCCCTACTATTTAGGTAACCCATAGCATAGAGCGGAGAATATATGGATTCATACCTTTGTCCCAAGTGGTATTAGTGCTATGGAAATTCAACAGCTTCGTCTACGGAATTGAATCGACGATTGTCAAATTTTCCACGACTCTAATCCACTAGTTGGCCCACGCGCCTCCAGTCGCTATATATATGAGATATATATATATACTATATATTAATATATATATATATATATATATATAAAAATAAGGAAAGAAACTTTAAATCTGCTTAATTGCAGTTTTTATTTCCAACTGAATTACGTGGTAAGGATTCTTATGGCATGAGCAAAATCAGGGATATTACTGAAAATATTCCCAAGAACAGATCATACTCTACATAACAGTTATATCTGATAGATGGAGAGCGCGAGTCGAGACAGAAAGTCAGAGAGCAACGCACGCGGGAAGACATAACCAAGGAACGCAATAATCAAGACTGTCGAATGTGTAATTATCAGCTGATTAAATACGCATACAGCAGATCTATCAATCAACATGCTCCGCCACGCGAAACGTCAAGCCTCAAGAGATCTATAATCTCAGCGCTGTTGCGCTCTTGCGCTGCGTCTTCCATGTGGGCCAGAGTGATGAATCAAACAAACCAACGTGTCAGACAGACGTCGCTAGCAGAACGAACGCGAACGGATATTGTGCTTTTATTGGGTACCTGTGAGCAACAAAGCTCACTACTGGTCTAATTACCTATATACGCCAATGCTCTCCGCGTGCTGCCTGGTTCACACTATCAGCCACGTTGACACGCTGGCATCGTCAATACAGTGCACAATATCGATGGTTAGGGGTTTAATATAACAAAGTATGTATATAAAAAATACCACATGAAAACTCAGTATAAAGAAAAACAATCAAAGTAAACAACTAGCCAGCAAAAACAAATGGTCCAAATAAAGTTCGAGGAGTGAGGAGTACTTGTGTGTAAATAACAGCTGTCCAGTATAAAGGGGTACGCAGCGGTGTATTCACCAATACTCCTTGTGCTCCTTGGGGCCGTTTAGAAATAATACAATTCACAACAAATACCTCTATACTCTTTGAGAGAAGTGAAGCCTATATATTTGCCTATATGTGCTTCCATTATAAACATTTCATTAAACATTACAAAGCATTCCTCTCGCCTGTTAACAATTAATGTTTTTTTACTCTATTTCTAGGTTTTATTGCCTTTTCTTTAATCACTAATTATTTTATACACACACACACACACACACACAAACACACACACATATACTATATATATATATACTATTATATATTATGGTGTGCTGTGGTGTGCTTTCTATATATCCATATATAAGTAATATCATATATATACATATATATGAATATCATATTATAATTGGATATATACTAATCACTGGATATATCCATATATATATATATTATATATATATATATATATATCCATATATTATATATATATAAATATATATATTATATCCATATGTATATATATATCCTACGCATATATATATACAACATATCCATATATATATATATTATATATATATCCATATATATTCATATATACATATATTTATATATATCCATATATACCATAATTATAATAAATTAATTCCACAGACACGGTGTTTCGAGGATATCACCTCTCATCAGTTGTCATACCGTTTAACAGCTACTTCTGGCCCGGTTCGAGACCCGAATGAACTTCGTTTCGCCAAACCTCTTACCCGTGCGGCCACAAGCAGCTGTAAAATATAGTGAGACTATTTAATCGCTACATTTCTAAGCGAAATGAAATCTCACTAGACGTCTCGAAACTATTGTATAATGTAAAAGAGCGAGTTTAGCTGCTATGCCGAATTTACGGTGAATTTCTGCCCAATTAAATTCCCTTCTAAATATAAGCTGCTCAACAAATATTGGGGCATATATAATTAATAATATGGATATATATGGATATATATGGATATAAATATATGGATATATAGATCCATATATATATATATAATATATATATATATTATATATATATACATATATAATATATATATCCATATATATATCCATATTAATATACCCATATATATCCAATATATATATATCCATATATATATCCATATATATATGTGTGTACTTGTGTGTGTGTGAGTGTGGTTGTGTGTGGCTGTGTGTGCCGTGAGTGTGTGTGTTAACATAGATGACAATTTTAGTAGAAAATTAAACCAACAAGAAATTTAGATAGAAGAAAACAGACGTATAGTAAAAATCTGATCTGCGGCGTATACAGCCATTTTACGAACCGCACCAACAGGCCGATAATGACGAATTCGCATGCAAAGTTGCTTTCGACCAATCATTACGGATTATTCGCAGCGGGATAGCTGGTCCTAGTTGGGGTTGGGCCGGGTGGGACTAATAGTAATGTTGTGCGGGAAAGGAGTTTCTATTAAGCCATAACAATAAAACCTTGCTACCACCGAAGTAAGACTTTGTATTGGTTCCAAACTCAGACTAGATGTACTCAAAAAGCACATTTAGTCGGCAGTCACTGATATATGTTTCGGCGACGAAATTACTTCCTCCGTATCGCCAGAATGTCTCGATGGAATTGCTATAAATAATTCCGAAATCAGAAAGATATAACGACTCTATCAGATTATTATTTTTAAATTAAGAGGGGAGCAATTGAAAAATTTCAAAAATTTTTATTTTTGGGCCGGGCTGGGTCCCAGGGCGGCTAGTGAAAGGGATAGACTTCTTGCTGTCCGGTTGCTACCAACTTTAGGTCACCCTTTGACGTTTTTATCTATGGTATCCATATATCTATCTATCGTCTATTATTATACTAAAGCTGAGATTATCAACTTTCCTTTCCTAAAGGCCTTTTTTCTATTAATGCTAAGGACACAATATTATACTAAGATTTCCTTGGTTTTAGGACTAGTTATTTTTGAAAAAAAAATTCAGTTTATTGGTTTTAATTAGTCGTAATTAGCAATTAAGTCAACAACTGAACCCGTCCCTCTTTATCATTCTACATACCTCACCCTCTCTATGCTACGAGTAAGAATGAGAGCAGTAAGGACGGAGAGTTATTCTGTTAGACATTTAACTATGTTAAAAATTAATTATCTTCTATTATTTATACTAAAGCTGAGATTATCAACTTTCCTTTCCTAAAGGCTTTTTTTCTATTTTGCTAAGGACACAATATTATACTAAGATATTTCTTGGTTTTAGAACTACTTATTGTTGAAAAGAAATTTCAGTTTAATTGGTTTTAATTAGTCGTAATTAGCAATTAAGTCAACAACTGACCGCCCCTCTTTATCATTCTACATTACCCACCCTCTCTATGTACGAGTAAGAATGAGAGAGTAAGTGACGGAGAGTTATTGTGTTTAGACATTTAACTATGTTAAAATTAATTATCTTCTATTAATTATACTAAAGCTGAGATTATCAACTTTCCTTTCCTAAAGACTTTTTTTTCTATTTATGCTAAGGAGGTAATATTTGAATACGACCCAAATCAATTCTTATTTCCAACTCGGTTGGTAGAGCCGTCTCACTAGAAACCTAAGTAAAGGTCTAAGGGGAGAGTTGCATGTACGGACTGCTCATCCACCAGTGTTCCGGTCCTTAAGCATCACGGGTCGTCCCCACCGTCAACAGGTATCCCAGTTGAGGGGAGTCCTACCCTTCTGCATAGGTGCAGTCGGTCTATTTTAAAGCCCCAGCCGACAGGGCTGTATGCGTCCTGGTGCTCTTTGGATTCTCGGCACGGGTTATGTATATGAAGAATACTTTGGTGCATGGTGTAATGTTTAGAGTCGTAGGCAATGAAATATGGACCCGAGTTCAAATCCTGAAGAGGAAGGAAAACTCTGAATTCAAATCTGATAAACTCCGCTTAAGAAAGTGACATTGCGTCACATCCTGCACGTATCGAGGGGGGTTGTTGTTGAATATATATAAAAAGAATACTTTATGTCGTTAATAAAACTATGTATAGACACCGCAAACGAATTATCTGTGTTATTCATTCGTAGGAAATGGACTCATCGACCTGAGTTCAAATCCTGGACAAAGCTATTTGCATTCGCATAGCGCTAATACTCTTAGAAAGGTATGCATCTAATAGTAGGATAGACTGGGCTCTTTAACCTTGGCTAGGTAACATGTCTAGGAAAAAGGAAAATCTGAATTGAAATCTGTTCAATTCCGCTTAGAAATTGACCTTTGTGTCACATCCTGCTCGTGTGAAGGGGTTGCGTAAAATGTAAAAATAGAATACTGGTAAATAATAACTGAAGAAAGTGCTTTGGTTCATTTTGAAAACAGTTTAATGCTTATTTTTTAATAATTTATTCAACCAATAGATGGTACCCTAACGGTACTAACCACACCGAATGTAGGTGAGGGTTTGTTTGGGTGGATTTTTACGTCATGTCAACCTGTCGTATATTGTACGCGCGAAACAAAGAAAAGACGACAAAAATGACAGAGGACTTTTCCAGGTAGAGGCGAAACAAAGAAGTTAAGAAACGGAAGCAAGGCTTTCCGGTCAAAGAAGCAGGGAGAGGATAAAGAAATATATATGCAGGAGTCCGTTATCAGATCAAAAGATAAAGATGCGCTAGGAGTGTATATAATATAAAGGGCCTGAGTATTCGAGCCGTCAGTTAGTCAGTCAGACAGGAGACAGCGAACGGAGAACAAGTGAGTGACCGCACTCACGGTCACAGCCGCATGGCTGTGAGCGTCACCCGCTCCCTTCCACCTCCCTAACGCTAGTCATCCAGCAACAGTAGTGGCCACCCACCACGTACAGCCGATGAGAGAAATAAGTCAACTCCTACTATACAGCATGTGCTGTGATTTCATTAAGCGACCACTACATATATCGTCTAGTGTTAGTGACGATACCCGCTACGTATACAGATACACGAAGTAGGGCCGTGAATTTGAAGCCGCTATATAACGTATAGAAATTGAAGACAACTCATTTTTATCTATTCAACCCATTAATGTGACTCTTACAGCCCCATCCCAGAGGGCGAAGAGAAGATGGGCCAACCTCTAAAGGAGATGCTGATACAATGCAATCAGTATATAAAAACTCGACTAAATACATACCTTGTAATTTTATTTATCTATACTAGTACAAAATAAAAAAAAAACCTTCGGGCGATGTAAAAATAGATTTTTGAAACATATTGCCTGAGGGGTCGGAGTTAAAAATTCAATGTCGGCGAGTTTGTACCCTAAGTAAATAAAATCATCAAATTCATTAAACGATTAAAAAATAAAACAATTTGAAATGTAAACTTTAAATATATATCAAAATAAAACAAACTATATATAGATATATAATACCAGTTATGTATTTATTAAAACTTGTTTTGAAAAAATAATGAGGACAGTCTAATGTTGCATGTTCGAATTTTGAGTGTATTTATTCTATGTTATGACGATTTTGGGTAATGTGACGTAAACAGTGACGTAATTTTTGTTACAGACAAAAACCGGAAGCGAATCTCCATTATTAATAGATATTAATATCGGTGTTCCTTAATCTTCCGCCTGTTATCATCTTCCAACATCCCCTGGTTAAAAATAAGACCGTCCAAATCGTCCAAGATGAAATGCAAATTCTGATTATCTGGTGTTGCTTATCAGCCGAATTATTATTTCTCATGGATGTTGTCACCTGAGCTAAATGATGGACCATTCCGTTTTTATTATAAAGAAAGTACATGCTACATGTATTTTGTTCTAAGAAATAAAGAGATTTTTCGGTTATTTCCTATAACTCCAACATAAACTAAAGCGAACCAATCTTGACTGATGAATTATTTATTTTCCCATTCAACTAACCCTAAACCGTAACCCTAATCCCGTCTTTTTTCCTAGTAGATCAATAAATAAACAAATAATTTATCAGTCAAGAGTAGTTCCCCTTTATTTATGTTGGAGTTATATGAAATAACCGATTTTAGCAAGTCTTTCTGTACTTAGTTATGAAGAATTACGGACAGTTCCATAAATCTTATGATTTTTGTTTGATTAATTAATTATATCACTTAATCAGCAAAAATTAATAATTGCCTTTGTGTGTTTCTTAATCATATATATTAATGTATATATGCAAGATTTCCTCTCAGAATGACATATATTTTCGGAGTTATAACTCGACACGCTCGTACCATGAGCTTCCTTTACACACACACACACATATATATATATGTATGTATCTATATGTATCTATATATGTGTATATATATATATATATCTTATTATAATAGAGATTGTGAGTTTGTTAACCGAAACTATATTACTATACAAATCACAATTCCCTTTGTTTTTACATCACATTCTCCATGATTATTTTTTATTGAAAACCCAATTATTAATAAAATTGTTTTACATCATTAAGAACTGTTAACCATATTACATACTAAGAACATGCAATTGTATTTAATATATACAACCAAATAGTGGTTTACAGTGTGAATGGTAAGGCTTTGATTTTAATAAATATATGCTTAGTATTATGATTTCTAATTGTTTGTTTTATCTTAATGAATATGAGCAAAAATCTCAGGAATAAATTTTTAAAAGAAATCCATTAACAAGAAGAAATAACTGTAATATTATTCTTTACTTTCTATCTTAACTAAATAGTTAAATTAGGAAAAATTTAAAAAAGCAACAGACGGGGTAATGTAAAATGATGGAGAGTTAGTTTCAAAGTTGTTCTATTTTTCAATCATACCCCTCTGTTCAAAATCTTTTTTATCTGCATTCTTATTCAGTTTCATTCAGCCTTTCTAATCTAATATATTTATTATATTAAAACTTAAATACTAGCACCCGGAGGGTGCATATATTTGTGCTATATATATTATATATAATATATATATATATATAATATATTAATTTAATATAAATGAGGTGGGGACGATTCCTATAAATCAGTAATAAGCCACCAGAGAATTTTAAGCTGATCTTAACGAGTTGTAGTCAGTTTAACGTTTCACTGTGATATTCGAAAGTGTTAGCCAAAAACTCCGCACGGATCATATTCGCCAGAATTTCATAATCGAAAGACGCCATCACGAATATAATGGCATTCCACTTAAACATTCCTAATTTTAGATTATTTCGCTCGTAATGAAACGAAACAACATCTATATATACTTCATGTGCCTGTGTTTTGATAAGCTTTTAATGAAATATTTGGCACTCCCTTGAATATTTGGAGATTTAACGGATATTGCGTTTATATTAATTATTTATTAATATGGGCTTAGTGTTGGCAATGCCATAAGGAATTAAACGTGCGAACCTACTACTTCGGTGGTTAGGATCTAATGTTACCATTATGACTAACAATCTGGCTAAGTATTAAAGTATATACTAGCATAGGTACGTACCATCTGACCGAGAGTATTTAAGTTTTAAATGTAATAAAATATTATATTAAATTAGAAAGAGTAAAAATATTATTGTAGTGAGATAGCCAATGGCGTGTTATCTCATTTACATATGTGTATTAAAGCAGGAGATATATCGAGATTGTTTAGAGGACTGGTATGAAATTAGCGACTTGATGCTAAGACCTGGGCTACGATTACGCCCGAAGGATTATTGATACTACTACAACTGAGAATATGAAACCACACCTGACAACACATGGCGTCGTCGATAGGTTTACTCACATTAGAGTAATTATTTTAATAAAAATATTAAATTAGAAAGAGTAAAAATATTATATTAAATTAGAAAGAGTAAAAATATTATATTAAATTAGAAAGAGTAAAAATATTATATTAAATTAGAAAGAGTATAATTAATTAGAAGAAAATATTATATTAAATTAAAGAACTAAAATTTTATATTAAATTAGAAGACTAAAAATATTATATTAAATTAGAAAGACTAAAAATATTATATTAAATTAGAAAGACTAAAAATAAGTATATTAAATTAGAAAAGACATATTAAAAATTAGAAAATATCATATTAATTAGAAAGACTAAAATATTATATTAAATTAAAAAGACTAAAAATATTATATTAAATTAAAAAGACTAAAAATATTTATATTAAATTAGAAAGACTAAAAATATTATATAAATTAGAAAGACTAAAAATATCAATTAAATTAGAAAGACTAAAAATTCATATTAAATTAGAAAGACTAAAATATTTATATTAAATTAGAAAGACTAAAAATATTATATTAAATTAAAAAGACTAAAAATATTATATTAAATTAGAAAGACTAAAATATATTGGATATTAGAAGAACTAAAAATATTATGAAAATTAGAAAGACTAAAAATATTATATTAAATTAGAAAGACATTGATATTAAATTAGAAAGACTAAAAATATCATATTAAATTAGAAGCCTAAAAAATAGATTATATTAAATTAAAAGACTAAAATAAAAGAATATTATATTTAAATTAAGAAAGACTAAAAAATATATTAATTAGACCAACCAGACTAAAAATATTATAGTTCAAATTAAAAAAGACTAAAAATATTATATTAATTAGAAAGACTAAAATATATCATATTAAATTAGAAAGACTAAAAATATATATTTAAATAGAAAGAGTAAAAAATATTATATTAAATTAGAAAGACTAAAATATTATATTAATTTAGAAAGACTAAAAATATTAATATTAAATTAAAAGAAAAGTAATATATTAAATTAGAAAGACTAAAATATCATATTAATTAGAAGACAAAAATATTATATTAATTAAAAGACTAAAAATATTATATTAAATTAGAAAGACTAAAAAATATTATATTTAAATTAAGAAAGACTAAAAATATATTGGATTAGAAAGACTAAAATATTATATTAAATTAGAAAGACTAAAAATATCATATTAAATTAGAAAGAACTAAAATATCATATTAAATTAGAAAGACTAAAAATATCATATTAAATTAGCAAGACTAAAATATCATATTAATTAGAAAGACTAAAATATTATATTAAATTAAAAAGACTAATATCATATTAAATTAGAAAGACTAATATATCATATTAAATTAGAAAGAATAAAATTATGTATATGTTCTTTTCATTCGTTACAGAATAACATGATAGTATTAGAAATCAGTAACAGCAAATAATTATTAATTAAACAGTTTTGTTAAAATCATTACACAAACGATTAAATTAAAAAGACTGACAAAACTAAATAAGAACGAATATAAAAATATTACACTTATTTTAATGTCATTTTAATTGATTTCTATACAAAATTATGTATATGCTTTTTTTCAATACATTAGAGAATAACATGATAGTATTACAAATCAGTAACAGCAAATAATTATTAATTAATCAGTTTTGTAAAAATCATTACACAAACGATTAAATTAAAAAGACTGACAAAACTAAAGTAGAACGAATAAAAAAATATTACATTTATTGTAATGTTATTTTAATTGATTTCTATATAAAATTATGTGAGTATAGATAAAAGGATATGAAAACACCCCACAATGCTGTTAAAGTCAAAACCTTTTATAACATATTCATAGCTGATATTGAACAATATTTCGATTTTATAAACATCATCTTCAGAGCTTGTTTATACTCCGTATTATCAAGAGCGGAGACAAAAGTCATATGATCTTGATAATACGGAGTATAAACAATCTCTGAAGATGATTTTTATAAAATCGAAATATTGTTCAATATTAGCAATGAAAATGTTATAAAATGTTTTCACTTTAACAGCATATTGTGTTGTTTTCATATCCTTTTATCTATACTCATACCGTCGGGTTCATTTACTTTCTTTTGACTTATAAAATTGTGTATAGGATTTTTTTTCAATACGTTAGAGAATAACATGATAGTATTGAGATATCAGTTTACAGCAAATAATTATTTATAAACCCAGTTTTGTTAAAATCATTACACAAATTATTCCCAACCATATATATGTAAATTTTTATTTCTTAGAGTAATAAGACATATTTCAGGATTAATAAATTCATAAAATACGGTAGTTTGCGGCAAATCTAACTCACCCTATACTTTAATAGAGACATCGATAATGAATAAAATGCTAATTAAGATTAAATAATGAATATTTCATAATCGTTGGGAAATACAACTTTAATTACTAAGAAATCGTGACATCAGTGCTGACGGAGTTTCAATTACAGACAGTTTGCATTATCTCTATTATAATAAGATATAAGTAAAAGAGCGAGTCAAGGTCAGTGGAGTAGCTTATTTCGGTATCAGCTGGAGAGCGAGGGAGTCTACCCCCTTTCCCTAATGTTAGATTAAGGAGTTTTTTTGTGACGGAAATAGAGCACCACACCTAGCTACAGCCCAACAATTTAACCGCACAGATCCAAGCTGTTCGCTCAGCTGGGTGAGAGCCGGTATCGAACCCGATATTGTGGCTCCTAGGCAGATGTTCTGTACCGGTTCTCCAGTAGCTGATGTACCCTGTCCATGATTGGAGTATAGGATTTTAGGACCACCAGAGAATGCGAAGAGAGGGCAGAGGAGAGAGAGAAGAGAGAGAGAGAGAGAGAGAGAGAAGAGAGAGAGAGAGAGAGAGGGGGGATGAAAGGAGATAAATGATTTAGCAGATTTCTTATCAAATCTGTGTATTAATTATGTTAATACGATTGTGTGGTGTCACTGGCGGAATGTCACTATTGTCACTCATCGGCCACTTTCCAGTAAAATCTCGTTCTTCTGATTCTCGTGAACTTTATACAAATATTCTAATTATAGGTAAGTACATAAATCATAAGCTGCTCATGAATTATGTAACAATACCACATAAATAGAAATTCTAAAAATACCAAATGTTCATTTTATTTAAGTTAGATGTTCTAAAATAAGGGATATATTCAACAGTTCCAACACTATATTATAAATATTTGATATCAAAATAATAATAATAATAATAATAATAATAATAATATATATATATATATATATATATTATATATATATATATATATATATATATATGGGGGAGAAAGAGAGGGAGACAGTATGATAGATATATGGATATGAACAGAACCAGATAGATAACTAGATAACTAGATATGAACAGACACACAGGCACACAAACACACACATATATATAATGCATGTATTGAGAGAGAGAGAGAGAGAGAGAGAGAGAGAGAGAGAGAGAGAGAGAGAGGAGAGAGAGAGAGGAACAGACGCAATTAAATAGATAGATAGATAGATAGATAAGTAGTATAACATGTATCTATAATTCGGCACAGTATTTACAGATGACTCAAATTCACACAGGGATGGATTAGACGTAAATTATTGTATTTCCAACAAAATAAAAATGCTCCAAATATATGTAATATTACATTTAAAAAATAGGTTTATTGGTTGGTTGGCAACAAAGACAAAGGACGATAACCCCCATACCCCAATATGGTTAGCTACATTTTACGGCATGTCAACCCTTAAACTGTTTCATATCTAAGACATTTTTATTTTATTCCTTATTGTCGGGTATCCAATTCTGTTTAAAATACATTTTTAAGCACATTTTTTTAACTCGATCTTTTTCTATTCAACCCATAGATGTGACCCTAACAGGTACTACCACCCCGAGTCAGAGGTGACCAGTGAGTAATGATTATGAGGGAAACTGTTAAGTATCTGGCCGCCATCCTTGGCCAGTTGTAAAGAACTTAAAGTAAATAAGTAAGTAAGTCCTGAGTTTTGGAATCCTACGTAGTGTCAACAGGTCCAGTGATATAATCCTATGATCCGTCGTCCAAGAAGATCCAAGTAGTAATGCTTAGGTATGACCAGAAAAGGCCAGTATAAATAATAATATCAGCAGCAGAGCATTGCCAGTGATTGGACGAGAATATGGTCACATGACTATCGCCCAGTCTATAAATAAGAGTGGGCGTCTAGCACACACCTTATACCCAGAAAAAGTCAACAGAAACAAAGAGCTCCAAAATCGGAACTTCACCATTATGCAGTCTAACGTCATACCCAGAAAACTAAGACAGTCAAGGTGGGTTACTTTATGTCGAATACATTATAGTTTTATCATTGTTATTTCAAACACATTTTAACAGAATGTAGCAACCTAAAACAAATACGGAAAAAATACTACCAAACAACAAATCTAAAACAGATATTCTACAAATAAACCCAGAAAAACTACTCGGATACATAAAAGAGGCACACATCTACAACAAAATCTAAAATCTTCCAAAAAAAAAAAAAGTGAAAACACAAAAATATATGTTAAAAAAGAATCATCTAAAAGTTCCATTCACAAAAATTAAAAAAAAAAAATCTTTAGAAAATCAAACATTATCACCAATTCATTTCAAAAACGTAGTCGGCATTAAATGACCCATTGAGGTTGATATGCCGTAAAACAAGAACAAAATAAAAAATAAAAAATGTTATTGGTTTTCAATGTTTTTAAACTCATTTTTAATTGTTGCACACAAACATATGTGTGTGTATATATGTGTTTTATATTATAAAAGGGTGAGTCAAAAAGTAATGCCATTTTGTTTAGGACAGGTATAATTCCCAATACAGGAACATGGATCATACATCAAAATGGAGCTGGTCCTCTGTGGATCGCATCCCTACTTTTCCACATAGTCACCGTTTCTCTCACTAGCAATGTTCTACCAATGAGAGCATGTTTGCCTACTCCGTAAAATTCTGTTGACTGTCCTATCCACTTCTTCAATACAGATTTAACTTCCTC
>CM042171.1:4516271-4518771 GCA_023376005.1 Doryteuthis pealeii | reverse complement strand
TGGACCGGTTCTATCTATTTATTTATCTATCTATCTATCTATCTATCTTAGACTTCATATCTATCTATCTATCTATCTATCTATCTATCTATGTATCCTAGACTTCGTATCTATCTATTTATCTATCTATTTACCTATCTATCTATCTTAGACTTCATATCTATCTATATATGTATCCTAGACTTCATATCTATCTTAGACTCCATATATATCTATGTACCCTAGACTTCATATCTATTTATCTATGTATCCTAGAGTTCGTATCTATCTATCTATCTATCTATCTATCTTAGACTTCATATCTATCTATTTATGTATCCTAGACTTCGTATCTATTTATCTATGTATCTATCTATCTTAGACTTCATATCTATCTATATATGTATCCTAGACTTCGTATCTACCTATCTATCTATGTATCCTAGACTTCGTATCTATCTATCTATCTATCTATCAATCTATCAATCAGACTTCATACCTATCTATGTATCCTAGACTTCGTAACTATCTATCTATCTATCTATCTTAGACTTCATATCTATCTATCTATGTATCTTACACTTCGTATCTATCTATCTATCTATCTATCTATCTATCTTAGATTTCGTATCTATCTATCTATGTATCCTAGACTTCGTATCTGTCTATTTATCAATCTTAGACTTCATATCTCTCTATCTATGTATCCTAGACTTCGTATCTATCTATCTATCTATCTATCTATCTATCTATCTTAGACTTCATATCTATCTATCTATGTATGTATCCTAGACTTCCTATCTATCTATCTATCTATCTATCTATCTTAGACTTCATATCTATCTATCTATGTATCCTAGACTTCGTATCTATCTATCTATCTATCTATCTATCTATCTTAAACTTCATATTTCTCTATCTATGTACCCTCGACTTCATATCTATCTATCTATCTATCTATTTATCTATCTATCTTAGACGTCATATCTATCTATCTGTATCCTAGACTTCGTATCTGTCTATTTATTTATCTTAGACTTCATATCTATTCATCTATGTATCCGAGACTTCGTATCTATCTATCTATCTATCTATCATAGACTTCATATATATCTATCTATGTATCCTAGACTTTATATCTATCTATGTATCCTAGACTTCGTATCTATCTATTTATCTATCTATCTATCTTAGACTTCATATCTATTTATCTATCTATGTATTTAGACTTCATATCTATCTATCTATGTATCCCAGACTTCGTATCTATTTATCTATTTATCTATCTATCTATCTATCTTAGACTTCATATCTATCTATCTATGTATCCTAGACTTCGTATTTATCTATCTATCTATCTATCTATCTATCTATCTTAGACTTCATATCTATCTATCTATGTATCCTAGACTTCGTATCTATCTATCTATCTATCTATCTATCTTAGACTTCATATTTCTCTATCTATGTACACTCGACTTCATATCTATCTATCTATCTATCTATTTATCTATCTATCTATCTTAGACGTCATATCTATCTATCTGTATCCTAGACTTCGTATCTGTCTATTTATTTATCTTAGACTTCATATCTATTTATCTATGTATCTGAGACTTCGTATCTATCTATCTATCTATCTATCTATCTATCTATATAAATATCATAGACTTCATATATATCTATCTATGTATCCTAGACTTTATATCTATCTATGTATCCTAGACTTCGTTTCTATCTATTTATCTATCTATCTATCTTAGACTTCATATCTATCTATCTATCTATCTATGTATTTAGACATCATAATCTATCTATCTATTATCTATCTATCTTAGACTTCATATCTATCTATCTATGTATCCTAGACTTCGTTCTATCTATCTATCTATCTATTTTATCTTTAGACTTCATATCTATCTATCCTATGTATCCTAGACTTCGTATCTATCTATCTATCTATCTATCTATCTATCTTAGACTTCATATTTCTCTATCTATGTACCCTCGACTTCATATCTATCTATCTATCTATCTATCTATTTATCTATCTATCTATCTTAGACGTCATATCTATCTATCTGTATCCTAGACTTCGTATCTGTCTATTTATTTATCTTAGACTTCATATCTATTTATCTAAGTATCCGAGACTTCGTAACTATCTATCTATCTATCTATCTATCTATCTTAGACTTCATATCTATCTATCGATGTATCCTAGACTTCGTATCTATCTATCTATCTATCTATCTATCTTAGACTTCATATCTATTTATCTATGTATCCTAGACTTCGTATCTATCTATCTATCTATCTATCTATCTTAGACTTCATATCTATCTATCTAGGTATCCTAAGTTCGTATCTATCTATTTTATCTATCTTCTATCTAGTTCTATCTTAGACTTTCATATCTATCTTAATCTATTTATCCTACACTTGCGTACCTTCTATTATCTATCTATCTATCTTAGACTTCATATCTGAATATCTATGTCTTCTTAGATCTTCTCTGTGG
>CM042171.1:4502267-4516171 GCA_023376005.1 Doryteuthis pealeii | reverse complement strand
AATGCGGGTATAGAGACCATTAGAAGTTATTCTGAACTCATCCCGACAGGCCGATAATGGACTGAATTCCGATTGCCAGTGTATTTCGACTCAATCATATAGTTATTTCGGCAGCTCCAGGATAGGCTGTGGTCCGCTTAAAGTTGGGGGTCTGGAGGACCGGGTGGGACTAATTAGTATGTTGTGTGGAAAGGAGTTCTATTAAGCCATAACAATTAAAACCCTGCTACCCACCGAGGGAAAGACTTGTTATTTGGTTCCAACTCAGACTAGATGTACTCAAAAAGACATTTAGTCGGAGTCTGTGATATATGTTTGGCGACGAAAATTTACTTCCTTCCGTATCGCCAGAAATGTCTCGATAGAATTGTATAAATAATTCCCTAAATCAGAAAAGAATATAAACGCCTCTATCAGATTATTATTTTAAATTAAGAGGGGAGTATTGAATTCATTTATTTTGCGCTTGGTCCAGCGCTAGTGAAAAGGGGATAGACTTCCTTGCTGTCTGGCTGCTACCAACTTTAGGCCACCCTGACTATTTTTATCTATGTATCCATATATCTATGTATCGTCTATTATTATACTAAAGCTGAGATTATCAACTTTCCTTTCCTAAAGGCTTTTTTTCTATTTATGCTAAGGACACAATATTTATACTAAGATATTCCTTGGTTTTAGGACTACTTATTGTTTGAAAAAAAAATTCAGTTTAATTGGTTTTAATTAGTCGTAATTAGCAATTAAGTCAACAACTGACCCATCCCTCTTTATCATTCTACATTACTCTCACCCTCTCTATGTACGAGTAAGAATGAGAGAGAAAGTGACGGAGAATTATTGTGTTAGACATTTAACTATGTTAAAATTAATTATCTTCTATTATTATACTAAAGCTGAGATTATCAACTTTCCTTTCCTAAAGACTTTTTTTCTATTTATGCTAAGGAGGTAATATTTGAATAAGACCCAAATCAATTCTTATTTCAAACTCGGTTGGTAGAGCGTCCTCACTAGAAACCTAAGTAAAGGTCTAAGGGGAGAGTTGCATGCTACGGACTGCTCATCCACCAGTGTTCAGTCCTTAAGCATCACGGGTCGTCCCCACCGTCAACAGGTATCCCAGTTGAGGGAGTCCTACCCCTCTGCATAGGTGCAGTCGGTCTATTTTAAAGCCCCAGACGACAGGGCTGTATGGTTCTGGTGCTCTTTGGATTCGCGGCCCGTGTTATGTATATGAAGAATACTTTGGTGCATGGTGTAATGTTTAGTGTCGTAGGCAATTAAATATGGACCCGAGTTCAAATCCTGAAGAGGAAGGAAAACTCTGAATTCAAATCTGATAAACTCCTCTTAAGAAATTGACTTTGCTTCACACCCTGCACGTATCGAGGGGGGATGTTGAATATATATAAAGAAAGAATACTTTATGACGTTAATAAAGCTATGTATAGACACCGCAAACGAATTATCCGTGTTATCCATTCGTAGGAAATGGACTCATCGACCTGAGTTCAAATCCTGGACAAAGCTATTTGCATTTCACATAGCGCTAATACTCTTAGGAAAGGTATGCATCTAATAGTAGGATAGACTGGACTCTTTAGCCTTGGCTAGGTAACAGGTCTAGAAGAAGGAAAATCTGAATTGAAATCTGTTCAACTCCGCTTAAGAAATTGACCTTGTGTCACATCCTGCTCGTGTGAAGGGGTTGGTAAAAATGTAAAAACAGAATACTGGTAAGTAGTACTGAAAAAAGTGCTTGGTTCATTTTGAAAACACTTTTAATGCTTATTTTTTTAATAATTTATTCAACCAATAGATGGTACCCTAACGGGTACTACCACACCGAATGTAGGTTGAGGGTTTGTTTGGTTGGATTTTACGTCATGTCAACCTGTTGTATATTGTACGAGCGAAACAAAGAAAAGACGACAAAAATGACAAAGGACTTTTTTTCCAGGTAGAGGCGAACAAAGAAGTTAAAAAACGGAAGCGAGGCTTTCCGGTCAAAGAAGCAGGGAGAGGATAAAGAAATATATAGTAGGGGTCCGTTATCAGATCAAAAGATAAAGATGCGTAGGAGTGTCTATGAATATAAAGGGCCTGAGTGTTCGAGCCGTCAGTTAGTCAGTCAGACAGGAGAAAGCGAACGGAGAACACCTGAGTGACCGCACTCACGGTCACAGCCTATCGGCTGTGAGCCGTCATCAGCCCCCTTCAACCTCCCCAACGCTAGTCATCCCAGCAGCAGTAGTAGTCATTGTCACGCTCGCCGCCCACCACGTACAGCCGATGAGAGAAATAAAGTCAACTCCTACTATACAGCATGTGTTGTGATTTCATTAAGCGACCACTACATATATCGTCTAGGGTTAGTGACGATACCCGCTACGTATACAGATACACGAAGTAGGGCCGTGAATTTGAAGCCGCTGTAGCGTTAGTTTCATATTTGCCTGGGAGAGTTGTCTGCCCGGTTTGTTTGCTGGTGCCCGCTAGGGGAATTAGTATTTAAGCGGCTGGTTCAAAAGGCTTCTCTCTCTTTTCCTGTCCTGATACTACGAGACACATGGGTTAGTTTAGGTCTACCCCGTCTCGTTGGGGCTTTTGGCCCCACTTACATTACTGTAAGTTCTTTTCACAGCATGGACTATCCCTAGTCTCATGTCTGTACTTTTATATGTTATCTTTTTACCTATGTAATGTGTATCTTTCTTTTTGCCTATGTAATGTATATCTATCTTTTTACCTACGTACTTTGTATCTCGTCATATCCATGTGCTGTACTATATTAAATGTTTTGTCTGTTAACCTTCGTCGGAGTTTTGTATTCAAAGTATATATAACTTTGAACCTTTCTTACACCGCTATATAACGTATAGAAATTGAAGCCAGCATGCAACATATAGATATTTAGTGCCGGTAAAGAGGCCAGTGTGTAACAAACTTTTAGATAATTTTATGCCGAATTTTGTACAACTCATTTTTACCTATTTAACACATTAATGTGACCCTAACAGGCCCATCCCAGAGGGCGAAGAGAAGATGGGCCAACACCTAAAGGAGATGCTGATACAATGCAATCAGTATATAAAAACTCGACTAAATACGTACCTTGTAATTTTATTTATCTATACTAGTACAAAATAAAAAAACACCCTCTGGGCGATGTAAAAATAGATTTTTGAAACATATTGCCTGAGGGGTGGGAGTAAAAAATTCAATGTCAACGAGTTTGTACCCTAAGTAAGTAAAATTATTAAATTCATTAAAGGATTAAAAAGTAAAACAATTTGAAATGTAAACTTTAAATATGTATTAAAATAAAACAAATTATATATAGATATATAATACCAGTCATGTATTTATTAAAACTTGTTTTAAAAAACAATGAGGACTGTCTAATGTTGCATGTTCAAATGTTGAATGTATTTATTCTGTTATGACAATTTTGGGTAATGTGACGTAAACAGGGAAATAATTTTTGTTACAGACAAAAACCGGAAGCGAATCTCCATTATTAATAGATATTAATACCGGTGTTCCTTAATTTTCTGCCTGTCATCATCTTCCAACAACCCCTGGTTAAAAATAAGACTGTCCAAATCGTCCAAGATGAAATGCAAATTCTGATTATCTGGTGTTGCTTATCAGCCGAATTATTATTTCTCATGGATGTTGTCACCTGAGCTAAATTATGGACCATTCCGTTTTTATTATAAAGAAAGTACATGCTACACATAAAAAATGTATTTTGTTCTAAGAAATAAAGAAATTTTTCGGTTATTTCCTATAACTCCAACATAAACTAAAGAGAACCACTCTTGACTGATGAATTATTTATTTTCCCATTCAACTAACCCTAACCCTAACCCTAATCCGTCTTCTTTTTTTCAAGTAGCTCAATAAATAAACAAATAATTTATCAGTCCAGAGAGGTTCCCCTTTGTTTATGTTGGAGTTATAGGAAATAACCGATTTTAGCAAGTCTTTCTGTACTTACTTATGAAGAATTACGGACAGTTCCATAAATCTTATGATTTTTGTTTGATTAATTAATTATATCACTTAATCAGCAAAAATTAATAATTACCTTTGTGTGTTTCTTAATCATATATATTAATGTATATATGCAAGATTTCCTCTCAGAATGACATATATTTTCGGAGTTATAACTCGACACGCTCGTACCATGAGCTTCCTTTACACACACACACACATATAGATATATGTATGTATCTATATGTATCTATATATGTATATATTATATATATATATATATATATATATATATATATATATTATATATCTTATTATAATAGAGATTGTGAGTTTGTAACCGAAACTATATTACTATACAAATCACAATTCCCTTTGTTATTTACATCACATTCTCCGTGATTTTATTTTTTATTGAAAACCCAATTATTAATAAAATTGTTTTACATCATTAAGACTGTTAACCATATTTACATACTAAGAACATGCAATTGTATTTATATATACAACAAAATAGTGGTTTACAGTGTGAATGGTAAGGCTTTGATTTTAATAAATATATGCTTAGTATTATTGATTTCTAATTGTTTGGTTTTATCTTATTGAATATGAGCAAAAATCTCAGGAATAAATCTTAAAAGAAATCCATTAACAAGAAGAAATAACTGTAATATTATTCTTTACTTTCTATCTTAACTAAATAGTTAAATTAGGAAAATTTAAAAAAGACAGACGGGAGTAATGTAAAATGATGGAAGAGTTAGTTTCAAAGTTGTTCTATTTTTCAATCATACCCACTCTGTTCAAAATCTTTTCATCTGCATTCTTATTCAGTTTCATCAGCCTTTCTAATCTAATATATTTTATTATATTAAAACTTAAATACTAGCACCTGGAGGGTGCATATATGTTCTACTATATATATATATATATATATATATATATATATATATATATATATATATATATATATGAGGTGGACGATTCCTATGAAATAAGTAATAAGCCACCAGAGAATATTAAGCTGATCTTAACGAGTTGTAGTCAGTTTAAACGTTTCACTGTGATATTCGAAAGTGTTAGCCAAAAACTCCGCACGGATCAATATTCGCCAGAATTTCATAATCGAAAGACGCCATCACGAATATAATGGCATTCCACTTAAACATTCCTAATTTTAGATTATTTCGCTCGTAATGAAACGAAACAACATCTATATATAACTTCATGTGCCTGTGTTTTGATAAGCTTTAATGAAATATTTGGCACTCCCTTGAATATTTGGAGATTTAAACGGATATTGCGTTATATAATTATTTATTAAATATGGCTTAGTGTTGGCACTGCATAAGGAATTAAACGTAGTGCGAACCTACTACTACGTGGTTAGGATCTAATTTACCATATGACTAACAATCTGGCTAAGTATTAAAGTATATACTAGCATAGGTACTTACCCTCTGGACGAGAGTATTTAAATTTTAAATGTAATAAAATATTATATTAAATTAGAAAGAGTACAAATATTATTGTAGTGAGGTAGCCAATGGCGTGATATCTCATTTACATATGTGTATTACAGCAGGAGATATAATGAGACTGTTTAGAGGACTGGTATGAAATTAGCGACTTGATGCAAAGACCTGGTCTACGATTACGCTCGAAGGATTATTGATACTACTACAACTGAGAATATGAAACCACACCTCACAACACATGGCATCGTCGATAGGTTTACTCACATTAGAGGACCCCGATTTTGTTGAGATGTGGCTAAAATGTTTTTCAGCTTTTGCTAGAAGCAAAAAATTACAAGACAAAAAGAACATTGGAAGATGAAACGAAGATATAAACCAATATGGGGGAGACGTTATAGAACCCATAGATGAAAGCGAGTCTGATTCTGAGGTGCCATACCAGGGATCCAGTAGTGATGAAATGAGATCGCGGTCACCATTACGAAGAACACCCCCAAGGATATTTAGGAGAAGCAATAGATCGATGAGGGGAATAAAACCTTTCCGTTTCAGGGAGGTGTAGTGAGATAGCCAATGGCGTGTTATCTCATTTACATATGTGTATTAGAGCAGGAGATATATAGAGACTGTTTAGAGGACTGGTATGAAATTAGCGACTTGATGCTAAGACCTGGGCTACGATTACGCCCGAAGGATTATTGATACTACCACAACAGAGAATACGAAACCACACCTCACAACAATTATATTAAATTAGAAAGACTAAAAATATTATATTAAATTAGAAAGAGTAAAAATATTATATTAAATTAGAAAGAGTAAAAATATTATATTAAATTAGAAAGACTAAAAATATTATATTAAATTAGAAAGACTAAAAATATTATATTAAATTAGAAAGACTCAAAATATTATATTAAATTAGAAAGACTAAAAATATTATATTAAATTAGAAATACTGAAAATATTATATTAAATTAGAAAGACTAAAAATATTATATCAAATTAGAAAGACTCAAAATATTATATCAAATTAGAAAGACTGAAAATATTATATCAAATTAGAAAGACTGAAAATATTATATCAAATTAGAAAGACTGAAAATATTATATTAAATTAGAAAGACTAAAAATATTATATCAAATTAGAAAGACTAAACATATTATATTAAATTAGAAAGACTAAAAATACTATATTAAATTAGAAATACTAAAAATATTATATTAAATTAGAAAGACTCAAAATATTATATTAAATTAGAAAGACTAAAAATATTATATCAAATTAGAAAGACTGAAAATATTATATTAAATTAGAAAGACTAAAAATATTATATCAAATTAGAAAGACTAAAAATATTATATTAAATTAGAAATACTAAAAATACTATATTAAATTAGAAAGACTAAAAATATTATATTAAATTAGAAAGCCTAAAAATACTATATTAAATTAGAAAGACTAAAAATATTATATTAAATTAGAAAAACTAAAAATACTATATTAAATTAGAAAGACTAAAAATATTATATTAAATTAGAAATATTAAAAATATTATATTGAATTAGAAAGAATAAAAATATTATATTAAATTAAAAAGACTAACAATATTATATTAAATTAGAAAGACTAAAAATATTATATTAAATTAGAAAGGCTAAAAATATTATATTAAATTAGAAAGGCTAAAAATATTATATTAAATTAGAAAGACTAAAAATATTTTATTAAATTAGAAAGACTAAAAATATTATATTAGATTAGAAATACTAAAAATATTATATTAGATTAGAAATACTAAAAACAAACTAAATCAGAATGAATATAAAAATATTACACTTATTTTAATGTTATTTTAATTGATTTCTATATAAAATTATGTTCATGATTCTTTTCAATACGTTAGAGAATAACATGATAGTATTAGAAATCAGTAACAGCAAATAATTATTAATTAAACAGTTTTGTTAAAATCATTACACAAACGATTAGATTAAAAAGACTGACAAAACTAAATAAGAACGAATATAAAATTATTACACTTATTTTAATGTTATTTTAATTGATTTCTATATAAAATTATGTTCATGATTCTTTTCAATACGTTAGAGAATAACATGATAGTATTAGAAATCAGTAACAGCAAATAATTATTAATTAAACAGTTTTTGTTAAAATCATTACACAAACGATTAGATTAAAAAGACTGACAAAACTAAATAAGAACGAATATAAAAATATTACACTTATTTTAATGTTATTTTAATTGATTTCTATATAAAATTGTGTGAATATAAATAAAAGGATATGAAAACACCACAAAATGATGTTAAAGTGAAAACCTTTTATAACATATTCATAGCTGATATTGAACAATATTTCGATTTTATAAAAATCATCTTCAGAGCTTGTTTATACTCCGTATTATCAAGATCATATGACTTTTGTCTCCACTCTTGATAATACGGAGTATAAACAAGCTCGGAAGATGATTTTTATAAAATCGAAATATTGTTCAATATTAGCTATGAATATGTTATAAAATGTCTTCACTTTAACAGCATATTGTGTTGTTTTCATATCCTTTTATCTATACTCATACCGTCGGATTCATTTCCTTTCTTTTAACTTATAAAATTGTGTATAGGATTTTTTTTCAATACGTTAGAGAATAACATGATAGTATTAGAAATCAGTTACAGCAAATAATTATTTATTAAACCCAGTTTTGTTAAAATCATTACACAAATTATTCCCACCATATACTATGTAAATCTTTATTTCTTAGAGATATATAAGACATATTTCAGGATTTTAAATTCATAAATAATACGGTTAGTTTTGTGGCATATCTAACTCACCTAGACTTTAATAGAGACATCGATAATAAATAAAATGCTAATTAAGATTATATAATGAATATTTCATAATCGTTGGGAATATAACTTTAATTACTAAGAAAATCGTGACATCAGTGGTGACGGAGTTTCAATTACAGACAGTTGCATTATCTCTATTATAATAAGATATAAGTAAAAGAGGAGTCAAGTCAGTGGAGTAGCTTATTTTCGGTATCAGCTGGAGAGCGAGGGAGTCTACCCCCTTTCCCTAATGTTAGATTAAGGAGTTTGTTTTTGTGACTGAAATAGAGCACCACACCTAGCTACAGCCCCACAATTTACCGCACAGATCCAAGCTGTTCGCTCAGCTGGTGAGAGCCGGTATCGAACCCGGAATATTGTGGCTCCTAGGCAGATGTTCTGTACCGGTCCTCACAATAGCTGATGTACCTTGTCCATGATTGGAGTAATAGGATTTTAGGACCACCAGAGAATGCGAGAGAAAGGGCAGAGAGAGAGAGAGAGAGAGAGAGAGAGAGAGAGAGAGAGAGGAATAAAAGGAGATAAATGATTTAGCAGATTTCTTATCAAATCTTTGTATTATTATGTTAATACGATTGTGTGGTGTCACTGGCGGAATGTCACTGTTGTCACTCATCGGCCACACTAACTTTCCAGTAAAATCTTGTTCTTCTGACTCTTGTGAACTTTATTCAAATATTCTAATTATAAGTAAGTACATAAATCATAAGCTGCTCATGAATTATGTAACAATACCACATAAATAGAAATTCTAAAAATACCAAATGTTCATTTTATTTAAGTTAGATGTTCTAAAATAAGGGATATATCAACAGTTCCAACACTATATTATAAATATTGATATCAATAATAATAATAATAATAATAATAATAATAATAATAATAATAATGATAATGATAATATATATATATATATATATATATATATATATATATATATATATATATATATATATATATATATGGGGAGAAAAAGAGGGACACAGTATGATAGATGTATGGATATGAACAGAACCAGATAGATAACTAGATAACTAGATATGAACAGACACACAGACACACACATATATATAATGCATGTATTGAGAGAGAGAGAGAGAGAGAGAGAGAGAGAGAGAGAGAGGAGAGAGAGAGAGAGAGAGAGAGATCGGAACAGATGCAATTAAATAGATAGATAGATAGACAGATAGATAGATAGTATATCATGTATCTATAATTTGGTACAGTATTTACAGATGACTCAAATTCACACAGGGGTGGATTAGACGTAAATTATTGTATTTCCAATAAAATAAAGATGCTCCAAATAAATATAATATTACATTTAAAAAATAGGTTGATTGGTTGGTTGGCAACAAAGACAAAGGACGATAACCCCCATACCCCAGAATTCTCAATATGGTTAGCTACATTTAACGGCATGTCAACCCTTAAACTGTTTCATATCTAAGACATTTTTATTTTATTCCTTATTGTCGGGTATCCAATTCTGTTTAAAATACATTTTTAAGCACATTTTTTAACTCGATCTTTTTCTATTCAACCCATAGATGTGACCCTAACAGGTACTACCACCCCGAGTCAGAGGGGACCAGTGAGTAATGATTATGAGGGAAACTGTTAAGTATCTGGCCGCCATCCTTGGCCAGTTGTAAAGAACTTAAAGTAAATAAGTAAGTAAGTCCTGAGTTTTGGAATCCTACGTAGTGTCAACAGGTCCAGTGATATAATCCTATGATCCGTCGTCCAAGAAGATCCAAGTAGTAATGCTTAGGTATGACCAGAAAAGGCCAGTATAAATAATAATATCAGCAGCAGAGCATTGCCAGTGATTGGACAAGAATATGGTCACATGACTATCGCTCAGTCTATAAATAAGAGTGGGCGTCTAGCACACACCTTATACCCCAGAAAAGTCAACAGAAACAAAGAGCTCCAAAATCGGAACTTCACCATTAAATGCAGTCTAACGTCATACCCAGAAAACTAAGACAGTCAAGGTGGGTTACTTTATGTCGAATACATTATAGTTTTATCATTGTTATTTCAAACACATTTTAACAGAATGTAGCAACCTAAAACAAATACGAAAAAAATACTACCAAACAACAAATCTAAAACAGATATTCTACCAAATAAGCCCAGAAAAACTACTCGGATACATAAAAGAGGCACACATCTACAACAAAATCTAAAAATCTTCCAAAAAAAAAAAGTGAAAACACAAAAATATATGTTAAAAAGAATCATCTAAAAGTTCCATTCACAAAAAATTTAAAAAAAAAATCTTTAGAAAATCAAACATTATCACCAATTCATTTCAAAAACGTAGTCGGCATTAAATGACCCATTGAGGTTGATATGCCGTAAAACAAGAACAAAATAAAAAAAATAAAAAATGTTATTGGGTTTTCAATGTTTTTAAACTCATTTTTAATTGTTAAGCACACAAACATATGTGTGTGTATATATGTGTTTTATATTATAAAAAGGGTGAGTCAAAAAGTAATGCCATTTTGTTTAGGACAGGTATAATTCCCAATACAGGAACATGGATCATACATCAAAATGGAGCTGGTCCTCTGTGGATCGCATCCCTACTTTTCCACATAGTCACCGTTTCTCTCACTAGCAATGTTCTACCAATGAGAGCATGTTTGCCTACTCCGTAAAATTCTGTTGACTGTTCTTTCCACTTCTTCACTACAGATTTCACTTCCTCGTCACTGGAATAATGTTTGCGTCTCAAACCCGCTTTCATGGGCCCGAGTCTGTAGGCGCTAAATCTGGTGTGTATAGAGGATACGGTAAAGTTGTCCACCCGAATGAGGCAATTTTACTCTGCTTGTCGTGATGCTTGTGTGTGGTCTAGCATTGTCATGCAGAAAAAAGGACGATTGGAAACTTGGGTATTATTCTTTCGATTATTGCTCTGAGCCTCGTTAGGGTTTTAAATGTTAGCCTTAGTTTTATAACAAACTTCACATGAAATATAGAAAATGGCATTACTTTTTGACTCACCCTCGTATTACGTTAAAAAATTAAGTAAAAAGCCAAGAATAACATTTTTTTTAAAAAATCGCTTAGAATTGGCAATGCCACAATGTGGGTTATATTTAAGCTAAGTAAACAGCACGTGTCGCCATTTTTGTTTATCCGATTTTATAGAAATCCTATCTTGTTTACTTCATATATTGAAGATTTATTTTAAAAACGCGTCTTATAAAACAACATCATTTTAATCCATTTCAAAAAGTTCAGCTGAAGATAAGCCATTGCAGCCACATCAACAATTCATTTAGATCCAGATTCAATCGGAATACAGAATTATGTTTGATTTTGTTTGGTTTGTTTTGTTTTACGGCATATCAACCTCAGTGGGTCATTTAATGCCGATAAAGTTTTGAAATAAATCAATTCTTAATGGATAATACAATTTTTTTATAAATACATTTTTCTATTTAACCCATACATGGGACCCTAACAGGTACTACCACTCCGGGTCAGAGTGGACCAGGGAGTAATGGTGATGAAGGGGTGCTCCACATTCCCCAAAACTCCAAAACTGGAACCTCACCATCAGATAGAGTTTAACGTCATTCCCAGGACATGTAGACCTGCAGCCACCGCCTTCTAGCACCCATATGATAAAAAGGGGTTGGGGCTTGCCATAAGGGCAATAGGGTTGGGAAAATCATATAGGTGCTAGGGCTTGACGTGATCAGCCGATTGATCGGAGGGGGCCTCTCCGACCGCCCGTCTAGCCCAAGATAGGGCCAAAGTAGAGTATTGCAAGTCATGAAATGCTCATCCACCTGGGCTCTATCCTTAAGCATCACGGGTCGCCACCCACGGCCATTGGGGGAGTCTTACCCCTATGCAGAGGTGCAGTCGGTGCATTCTAACGCCCCACCGACAGGGCGCACAAAATTATGTACAGATCTTATTTTATTTACGAGAGAGTCAATCTCGATTTTGCCTGTTCAAATCTGTATCTTATTTTGCGCCCTTTGACGCTGATTTTGCGGTGAGGCTATGAATACACTGACTATACCCACCATTGAAGGGTAAGACCTCCCACCAAAAAAGGGTGACCTGAGTATAGAGACACTACACACTCTAAAAGTTAAACCTCTGGAAATAATAGAGCAAAATGTAGGCCTCTGAAATAGGTAGATGAAAAAGAAAGGAAGGAGACTTTGTATGTGGAATAGAATGAAAGAAAGAAAAAAACAAACGCGAAATGTGAGTTGTAAAGAGAGAAATAAAGAAAGAAAAGCATAGTGAAATAGATAGAAAGAAAGGCTACGTGAAAAAGAAAGAAAGAAAGAAAGAAAGAAAGGCTAAGTGAAAAAGAAAGAAAGAAGGAAAGGCTAAGTAAAAATAAATAAATAAAAACTAAGTGAAAAAGACAGAAAGAAAAATTAAGTGAAAAAGAAAGAAAGAAAGAAACACAAAGTGAAAAATAAATTAAAAAAAGGAAAACTAAGTGAAAAAGAAAGAAAAGGAGACTAAGTGAAAAAGAAAGAAAGAAAGAAGAGCAAAGTGAAAAAGAAAGAAAGAAAGAAAAGCAAAAGGAAAAAGAAAGAAAGAAAAGCAAAGTGAAAAAGAAAGAAAGAAATACTAAGTGAAAAAGAAAGAAAGAAAGAAAAGCAAAGTGAAAAAGAAAGAAAGAAATACTAAGTGAAAAAGAAAGAAAGAAAAGAAAGCAAAGTGAAAAAGAAAGAAAAGAAAGATTAAATGAAAAAGAAAGAAAGAAAGAAGAAAGAGACTAAGTGGAAAAAAGAAAGAAAGCAAAGTGAAAAAGAAAAAAAAGCAAAGTGAAAAAGAAAGAAAGACTAAGTGAAAGAAGAAAGAAAGAAAATCAAAGTGAAAAAGAAAGAAAGAAAGATTAAGTGAACAAGAAAGAAAGAAAAGCAAAGAGAAAAAGAAAGAAAGAAAGAGAGAGTGAAAAAGAAAGAAAGAAAGAAAGAAAGAGAGACTAAGTGGAAAAAAAAGAAAGAAAAGCAAAGTGAAAAAGAAAGAAAGAAAGACTAAGTGAACAAGAAAGAAAGAAAAGAAAAGTGAAAAAGAAAGAAAGAAAGAAAAGCAAAGTGAAAAAGAAAGAAAGAAAGACAAAGGGAAAAAGAAAGAAAGACAGACTAAGTGAAAAAGAAAGAAAGAAAGAAAGAAAAGCAAAGTGAAAAAGAAAAGAGAATGAAAAAATAAGTGGGTAAAGAAAAAAAAGAACAAGTAGGTGGAAAAATGAATCTAATGGTAAGATTCAAGTTCGAGACATGTGAATTACCTTTGAGTCTTCTCAAACTATGTTCAAATCTATATCTCATTTTAGGTCCTGTCGGTAAGGTTTCAAATAGACTGACAGTATCCTTCAAAAAGGTATATGTCCCTCTACTAGAAATAAACTGAATCTAATGTTGAGGTTCCAGTTCTGGAGATCTGCTTATGTGGGTCAATGAAGAAGCTGACTCTCCACATCTCTATCTCATTTTACGCCCTGTCGACGTAGTAGTGTAGAAAGTGTTTGTGGTATATATATAT